>CAUYQU010027341.1:0-32207 GCA_963574635.1 Cheracebus regulus | reverse complement strand
ATCCAGAGATCACTCAATAAACAACAATCAAATACACCTTGGTTTATTTTTTCAGGGAAATGGTCATGGAAGAAAGGTAGTTACAATAGAAGGGATGTTGTATTAGAGTTCTCCAGAGAAACAGAACCAGCAAGATATTATGTGTGTGTGTGTGTGTGTGTGTGTGTGTGTATAAAATATCTTGCTGGTTCTGTTTCTGTGTATAACATATATACACACACACACACATATATGTATATGGGTACATACACATATGTATACACACACACGTATATGTGTTTGTATATATATATGTTATATATTATATATAAAGCTTTATTAAGAAATTGCCTCACATGATTATGAAGACTAGAAGAATGTACAAATCTGTAATATGTGCCAGTAGGCTCAAGGACCAGCAGAGCTGTTGGTGAATGTCCATTCCAAAGGCTGGAAACCTGAAGGTCTAAGATAGCTGATATGCCAATAAGTTACATTTTCAAAGGCAGTCTACTGAAAAATATTTTCTCCTGCTCAGGTGTAGGTAGGATGATCTTTTTGTTTTATTCAGTCCTTCAGCTGACTGGATGAGGCTCATCCACAGAGTGGAAGGCAACCTTTTTTAATCTAACGATTAAAATATTAACCTCCTCCAAAATCAACCTCACAAAAACACCCAGAATAGTGTTTGACCAAATATCTAGGCACCCTGTGGCCCAGTCAAGATGACACAAAAAATTAACCATCACAGCTGTCATGAACCACATTAAAAAATTGATAAGCCAATTAAATTATTTTAATTGATAAATATCAATTAAAAAATTGATATTTGCTTTCTGTAAATAGCCAGAAGGCCAAATAGGGAGAACTAAAGAAAGCTTGGAACATCAAACAAATAAACAAAAACCACTACATGGTATTGTTTTAGTCTTTGGTAATTGTTTCATTCTTCAGCATATAATACAAAACATTATTCTTGACTTCTTGGATATAATGCATTGGAAATTCATTAGTACAACACATATTTAATGCATGTCCACTATACACAAAATACAATTTTAAGCACTTGACATAGAGTACTGAGTAATCTGGAAAATATTCCTCCTATCTTTCATATCATACTTGGGAAAAGACAATAAAGAAATAAATATATGTATATACGCTATGCAAAGGCCATTTAGACCAGTTACAGTAAACTGAATAAAAATTCTAGCACAGCAAAATAAAAGTTCAATAAAAATTATGTTACAGAGGAGCAGAATGGCAGTCCCTGACAACATTTTTCATGTGTAGGGGCAAAGGAGAAAGAAGTCAAAGAAGGCCGGAGGTGATTAGCCCAGGAATTGCAAGTGTAAAGTTGAAATTGATGGCAACAACTTCTTTTGATGCTATGAAGATAAAGGGTATTGTTGTTCAGCCTTACAGGATAAAATATTATAACTTTAAAGGGCAAAAAATACCCTGCTCGTATTTCACATAAGATTAATGCAATGCCATTTAGCTTTTGTACTTTAAGTAATAATTATTACCTGGTTTTATGACTAATTTGTAAAGGCTAGAATTAAAATAATTTAATTATTTGATATGAAATTCACCAACACAAGTTTAAAAATTCATGCATTTCAAATCCTATGTCTCAAAACAACACAATTTTTGTAAAAATGCTATGAAGAATATCTTTAATTATTCCTAAATATTTGAAAGGTAGAAATAAAGTATTCTTTCATTGCAGAATTCTCTTATCTAACATTGATTTTCTGCTTCTTTATTGCAGCAGAACCTTTATATAAATAGGCATATGTAAATTAATTCATCCATAGAAACTTAAATTACTTAAATGGCAATAATTGAAGTGTTCTTTCACCTTGGAGTGTGTTGTTTCGTACTTTCTTTACGTATTATATACCTGTGAATCAATAACCATCTGATCACAGGGGGAAGGTAGTTCATTTTATTCTCTAGCTTTGCTACATTTATGACGGTTTACTTGGCCAAAGACATTTTATCCCTCTGGGCATTAGCTGCTAAGAACTCTTGCCTCCAGGTTATTATCTTTTTCCCTAAATCATAAGACTATAAGAAAATAAATGTTAAAAATGGAAATAAAATAATAAAGTAAATCATATTTTTCCTTTGATATCAGGGTTATTTGTTTGTTTTTACTTTCCTGCTAGTGAAGAAAGCAGTGGGATAGCAAAGAGAGTCTCATTTTCAGTTACGATTTAGTGTTAATTCCTAATTGTCCTGCCACATTGTTTAAGTGCATCTCTGTTGAAAGTAGGGAATAAAAATTCCCAGACATGTCGGTTGCATTTACATTATTAATAATAGTATTGATATAGGAGTTAAGAAGAAATCACTTAGGCAGATAGTAAGGATATGGCAGTCCTCAGTAAGGCTTTTCTTTTTAATGAACAGCAGCCCCAAATCGTTTTCTAAGAAAGAGCAGCCTGTAAAGTCAGCTGCAGACATAGAAAAAGCAAGCTGGGAGCTTGCCGGAGTGAAAGCCAGCAGGAAATTTGAAATAGACCTATTTAAAATGGTGGCTCCATCTTCCCTTCTCTTTGTCAGCCAGATGTGCAGTAAGGAGTAGATAATATGACGATGATCAACTGGAAAGCTCATTTGCACAATAAGATTAAGGTGGGGGACTCAGCCTTCCCCAGGCACTATGTAAACATCATACCTGATGGAACCAATCTGTGAGCCCCATGTAAATCAGACACCGCCTCCTCAAATCTGACTATAAAATTGGACGCATCTGCAGCCCTCTAATCCTTTCTGCTGGAAGACCCCTTTCTCTATGAAGAGAGCTGTTTCTCTTTCTCTTCTCTTCTCTCTGTTAAATATTTGCTTTTAAACTCCTGTATATCCCTGTCCTGAATTTTGCTGGCACGTGATGTAGAACTCCAGGGTATATACCCCAGACAACACAGATGCTTCAGTATTACTGTTTTTCTGAATTTGTCGAAACAGGAGAAATAGCAGAGGACATGCATAAACTTTTATTTTATTTTTAAAAAATTATATCAAACACTGGTTTCTACAAACTAAGTAATAATAGGCTTCTTTAAAAAGATGTTTTTGTTCTAACATTTTAAAAGGCGTATATGTCATATAAATAACAGTATACGTTATATAAACATTTAGTTCAATTAAAATGGAGGCATATATGCTATATAAACATTTGATTGAATTAAAGAAAATGGGTTACAATTAACATATTTGTCACATTTTTTATAAACCACATGAACTCATAAGATACAAAAAAATGTGAGAATGGTAGATAAGTATATTTATAATTCAAAGGCAGCTTATGATTATACATGAAGGGTCTAATCTGAATGTATAATAAAATATATAGGTTTACCACTACTTAGTTGTATTTTTATTTTTTTAAAGATATAAACACAAATGAGAGAAAGGCGTTTCACTGGTCAGAAGAAAATTAAGACCTCTGGATTTTAACACATATGTAATTAAACCAAACGTAAAATTCAGCTGAGGTTGATTTGCATTGTGCCTCTAATGTTTCTGCTTTTTGTGTTCCCTTCTCACATTGACTCTAAGCTTGGTGGTTGTTTTGCCAATGGAACATCAGTCAAGTGGTGCAAGCTGAGACTTGGTAAGTCCTTTTGCACTGGGGCTTGCCCTGTTGGAACTCTGCTGCCACCATGTGACAAAATGTGGTCTAACATCTTTCAGAATGAAAGATTATGTACATTGAGAGATTATGGGAAGCTGTTGCTTCTGTGCTACTGTTTCCTCTGTGGAAACACAGCCAAGCATCTGGTAGTTGGTCTGAGGTCATTTTAACTCAAGAGGGCCAGCGGTAAGGACAATGTCGGTGCAAAAAAGTAGGAGAGTGATGGAATCTACGAGGCACCGCTGATTCTGTCCATTGCCACTTCATCTGAGTATGAAAAGACCTCCAGAAAGTAATATCCCAGCTTCACTTCCACATTTCAGCTCTTGTTCACATTTACTCTCTTCTGCAGAAGCATTACAAGTGACGCCGTGAAATATGTTTCCCAGTTTAACCAAGTTGTCTTAACATGTCATCCATAAACACCTCTTTTGGTCATATTTAACTCCCATAAAATAACACTAGAATTACGTTTAATCTATCATGATACTACTTGTATTATTGCAAACATGTTAATCCTCTCTCCAGAGGTAGATACATAAGTCCCATGAGATCTTTAATTCATCTTGTAGTGATTAGTTCACATTTCACTTTTGATATCTGTGTTAAGTGCAGACAAGTGAGATTAACCGCAATTAGAACATCTGCATAATAAAATAAATGAATGTTAAATAATAGCAATAATTGGTATGCATTTATATGAATAAATAAAATATGGAATTAATATTTTCAGTTTAATTTTTTCATGGAACTATAAATTTACTTACAATTACTACAGTCTCCAGTTAGGTTCAGTCAGGGGAATACGGGCTACCCATATGCCATATGGATTATACCTTTCATGATTGTTGGTGTAGCTGGTAAAGGCCTAGAAATGGGAAATGGAAGACCAAAAAGTCATCTCAAAACATCATCCTGAGAAACCAAGCCTTATAATTACCAAGAGAGAATAAGGAACGGGGTTAGGTAGCATAATCTTTGGGAAATTGTTGGCTCTCTGTATGTATGCAAAAGGCATCTAGCAATGCACCTGAGGTTCCTACAATCCCAACAGATGCAAGAACTGGACATGAAACCAAGAAGGTTGAGGACAAGCTGGAACTCACAGGCTATATATGTCTGATGCTACATCTGTAGTGGACAACGTCATGCATGACCAACTTACCCCTTCAGGACATATCTCTCTGGTTGTAGAGAGGCATGCTGATAGACAGTCCTTAGGTGTCAGCCCTTTCTAGGAATTTCCCTAAATTAAAAAAGAGCCGCCTTGCAAAAAGCCATTCACTGACCAGGGATATCTTATTTAGCAACCTGTCTGTGTAAAGATTTAAATCTATGTTCCTTTCATTCCAACTAGAACAACTCTAAAAAGCCTAGCTTCAAACATTCCCAAGAATTGGCTGACAATTTTGAGAGTGGATCATAGCCGACCTCCTCTTTTTGCATAATCTTGCTTCCTTCCCTTTATGCTAACCTCCATCCTAGAGTCTGTTTCCTAGAGGTATCTGAATAATGAGCAGTAAAATTGGATGTTGGAGCTGGATTACCTCCCAATCTGCTGATAATCAGAAATCCATTACTGTAAGGGGTGGAAGGCTGACAGCCTCAGCATGCGGTGGCAGGGAATCTATTAAAACTTCCACACATCATGAACTGTTATGCTACACTAAAAAAGCGCGTACACTAGTGCAAGAGTTAGCAAAGTCTAGCCCGCCACCTGTTGTACAAAAAAAGTTTTATTAAAACATAGCCATATATTGTTTATGACTGCTGTCATGCTGCAACCACAGATTGGATTGATTGCTACAAACACTGTATTGCCCATAGAGTCTAAGCTGTTAACTATCTAGCCCCTTACAGAAAAACTACACTGATCCATGCATTAGTCAATGAGATTTAGTAGGCATTCGAGAAATATGGCAGAAATTATAATTTCAAGGATAATAAAATTGGATAGCTGTTGCTGGGGTTAGTTGATGCTTGAGAGAAAGATAGTGCAAAACTCCTCAATTAATAGCTATGTGTGAAAGCCAGAGAGATTTTTATTGGCAGTATACAAAGGGACACCAATCCCTTGTTGATGGAAAGCTGAGCAAGCTAGGGATCAGGAGCAAAATTCAATTATAAAGAGTAGCAGAGTGCCAGAGAGCATTAAATTGTTACTATAAGTGGGTCTGTTTTACCGAGATCAAGGCCCTGATTGGTAAATAATCGGACCATCAGAATGGGCTGGAGATGTCTCGGTTAATATACTTAAAAATCTTGAATTCCTATATTCTCTCAAGTCCTCTAAGCCTAAAGATGGATTTATTCCACTAACTAAAGGACTTTACAATGATGCAGTCACCTCCCTTGGGCAGGACAGCAGCACACTCTCACTCTGCCAGAATCCCCTCTCACCTTTCTTTCTGACCACCATATTAATAATTAGAATTAAATCACAGGACTGACTTATGGAGAAAGCGCTTAGCCTAGGAAGGAAGGTAAGGGATACTTATTGACCTAAAGAAACTGTAGTGTCTAATAAACATATACCAGAAGGCTCCAAGACAGTACATATAGAACTGGGTTCTGAGTACACTAGATCAAGGCACGTAGCACACAAAGTTGTGTGAGGAGTGTTTATTGATATGGCAGCATTCTCTCAAGATAAAGAACTCAGTATTCTGGCACGGACCCTGGAACAGTGCAAAGACACCAAAAATATGTCTTCTCAAAACTTGAGGAAGGCAAGTCTTGTTAGATGAAATAGAAAATTAAAAAATTTCCAAGAATTTGGCATGCTACAGTGAATATTCTATGTAAATCCAAAAAAACCACCAGATAACTATTTTTATGGGAATGCTATAAGATACTCACCTCCCTCATTAAAATAGGAGATGATATGAAAAAAGAAAGAATTTGCTTGTGAGAGTGATAGCAGATCTAGATGGTAAAGGCTTGATGCTGGCTCTTCTCTGTTGCTCATGGCTGACAGTAAAAGATACCAGAGTCACTAATAGGTTTGGTATGCAAGATTCCAAAGTAATGGAAATCAGGTGGTAATGCTCAGTCGTATCATGGACAATGAAGTGCAATAATTTTATTTTATAGCAAAGCTGAAGTGGCAGCTGGCCTGTAGAGAACACTGAAAGTATTTTATGGAACACAATGTCTGTAGAGGAAAACTAGGGGGGCAGCCAACAAGATTTATGCTCAGTCTGTAAATCTGAAAGAAATCAAGCATTCATGATTACCCAATTTCTTGAACTGAGCCAGTTTCCTTATCTGCAGCCCAATGACTGAGGTGTGGTAAGATTTCCAGATGGAAGAACCTGGCAATATCACATCAAATTCATAGGTTAATGATTCCCTGGGTCCTCTTCCTATGTGAACCTATGGAAATAAATTTTACTGAAAAATTCTCAATACAAGACCCAATCTGACTTGACACCTGAGGACACAAAATTTCATCATGATCCTTGTATTAGAGTGGAGACATGTACTGGCCATTTTAAATCTATAAACTCAAGCTTAATAGTAGTCTCTTTTCAATAAAAGTAAGCCCATCCCAGAGCTGGCTTATTATGAGTTCACTGAGTCAAGGATTCCATCTGGTGATTATGTATTTGGTCATTGAATATATCATTGGCATGAATATACTTAGCAATTGCCGGATAACCCGTACATTAAAATTCTCACCACTCCACTTGCAAACACTCACATGGTTACTGTCACTATAATCCAGAGGTGTACATACCAGTGGTGCATTCTGGTTCCTGGAGGATAGAATCTGAGACATGACTGTACAAGCTCCACAAAGTATGATTTGGGAACTATACTTCAGGAATTATAGAATTCCAGGTACACAGAGGATAGCTTTAAATGGAGAGAAGCACGATCTTCAAGTTTTCACATTTCCCTGGAAGGTCACAGAAAGAGGAATGGCACAAGGGTCTTCAGATCCAAGGTTAGGCAAATGACTTCTTACCCTTCTCTAAGGACAGTAGTGGTGGGGAGGAGAAACACAAACACTTTTCAAGTGGCCTCGAAACTGCCTGTCTCCATTAATTCTGGGGAGAGAAATGTTATAATGCCTCATACAAAATGTAGCACTGACATATTTATTTTAGCTTGATGATACCTTTTGATATATGTTAGGAACGCTCCCATTCTTAACTATTATTTTCAAAATTATCTAACATGTTATTATCTGTCATCTGGATATTTAAGACGATAGATCAATTTCCAAGTTTTTAGATTTTGACTGAACTTTAATTTATAGATCTAGGAAAATTTATATCATTATGATAGTAAATCTTATCCACGAACATAATTTATACCTCCAGTTTGGTGAGTTTACTCAGAAAATGTGATTCTTCATGTACTGCTGAGGGAAATGTGAATTGGTGTTGGCGTCAACTAGAGCAATTTGACAATAACAAGAATTATTTTCTTTGTTTATCTTAGATACCTTATAGAAGCAGAAAGTAGAATGGTGACTTTCAGGTGATGAGAAAGTGGGTATGTTAGGCCTTTTCTGTGTTGCTATAAATGCCTGAAACTAGGTAATTTATAAAGAAATGGTTTTACTTGGCTCACAGTTCTGCATGCTGTACAAGAAGTGTGGTGCTGGCATCTGCTTCTGGTGAAAGCCTTAGGAAGCTTCCAATCATGGTGGAAGGTGAAGGAAAAGTAGGTATCTCATATGGCAAGAGTGGGAGCAATAGAGACAGAGGGAAAGTGTCACACGCTTTTAAATAATGAGATCTCATGAGAACAAACTCACTGCGATGGGAACAGCACCAAGACATGCATGAAGAATCTGCCCCCATGACCCAATCACCACCCACCAGTCCCCACCTCCAACATTGGGGATGACACTTCAACATGAGGTTTGGAGGGGACAAGCATCCAAACTGTATCAGGGAGAAATAGGGACTTCCTCTTCAACAGGTATAAAGTTGCTGTTATGTAAGAGGAATAAGTTCTACAGATTTGCCACACAACATTGTGTCTATAGTTAAAATTATTGCATTGTATAGTTTTAAAGTTGAGGGTAGATCTTACATTTTGTTCTTACCATCATAACATATTAGTTAGTTGTCTGTCTGATAATTAAAATAAATGATTAAAGATGCAAAAATCACATTACCCAGGATTTCCAACATACAAACATGAGACAGGTAAAAAGATTTTCTATTTAAGAGTAAATATTGAGAGCTAATTATACACAAATATGAAAATATATAACTATTATAATTTGTACACATACTATTTACCAGTAAAAATTAATAACCTCTATTTAGATGTATTGGTATAAAACTTAGTTGAAAAACTCATAATAGGGAAATAATATTTGTAAATCACGTATACAAGAAAGGACTTGTATCCACTTTTATTTTTAAAAGGAAAAAATAAACTACATTTATAAATCACATTTTACATAAAATCTGAATTTTTTGACATTTTCAATAAAATTAGAAGATTTGGAAACACTACAATCTTTTCTGAAAATTTTGGGTATATTAAAAATTCAGCTGCTATTTTATTTGTTATGTATGTTTTATTAGTTGTATTTACTTATTTTTGCCTACAGAGATAGATTTAGGGATAGGCTGCTGTCATAAAGTACATGTTCTCTAGATTGCTAGGGTGATGACCACTCCTGATTATTTCTTACACTTGGAGCTTCATAACTTATCGACATGATCCTTGGCCTAGAGGCTAATTCTTTTAGATGTCACTTATAAAATGGTGCTTTCAACGTGGACATCGAGATAATGAAGCACACGTTTCATGTCCCTTTGGGTCCAATAGTTAGAAAAGCCGACTAACCAGAATGGGAACTTTTCTTTTTTTAATTTGTTATACTTTAAGTTCTGGTGTACATGTGCATAATGTGCAGGTTTGTTACATAAGTATACATGTACCATGGTGGTTTGCTGCATCCATCACCCCATCATCTATATTAGGTATTTCTCCTAATGCTGTCCCTCCCCAATCTGGCCACCCCTTGCTATCCCTCCCCTAGCCCCCCACCCCACAACAGGCTGAATGGGGGCTTCTCTATAACTGTCATTTCATCTAGCCCATTCTACCTGATTATAGCTTTCCAAGTTTTATGAGATGTCTAATGCTCTGATTATTTTCTAATTTGCACCAGCATTAAATTTAAGTAATTCTTTCAGAACATAGCTAAATGATGTATTTTCTGAATGACTGTATCTCTTAGAATAACATACTGTACTTTTCCCAGAAACAATGCAGGTATATGTCATTTGTGGTCACAACCTTTTTGATTGTCTCATTGTCATCTGGCATTAGGTATTAGGAAGAAGTTTTAATTAAATTAATTACAACTTAATCTAAATTATGACTATATTCTCATTATTTAAAAAGGGCTCTAATGGATATAATCATTAGTTTGATATAGTAATTCCACGCTTATACATATATCAAAATACCACATTAGAAACATAAGCATATACAAATTTTCATTTAGCAATTAAAAATAATGACATAAAAGCAAATTTTAATTAATTAAGTCACTAATTAGTTAAAACAAAATAATTTTATGATGCTGGGATATCTAGAAACATTTTTATCTTGATATGAAAGTAAATCCCTAAATTCCAGCTTAATAGTCTCTTTTGAATACGTTTCTATGAAATATAGTGAGGTCCTTTAAATTTAAAATTTTAAAATCTTAGAACACTATTCTATTATTTATTTTACTGTTGTTTCTAAATTATTCTATGAGAACCACAATTATTTTTCATAAAGGATTTTCCACTGTTGTCATCCTTTTTGTAATTCTAATTCATTAATAATAATAGACCTATAATTTATTGCGCACTTGCTCAATGGCTAGCAAGCCATAAGCTAAGTTACTGATTCAAATAACCAAATAAACTTTTGTAAAATCCTTATGAGGCCAGTATTTTATAGATGTGACTAGAGAGATAAAACAATGGGAAGTTGATATAAGTATTAAGAGTAAATCTGGTCTTTGCTAAACCAGTACATATTGCTAAGAATTCTACTTCCCAAGGTTACGTTTTCAAACTTTATTTGTACAGTTTTAATTACGGTTGACATAGGTTTTGTCGGTCGAGAAAAATGACAAGAGACGTCTTAAGCATTTTAGGACGTTTATTTGCCGAAGTTGAGGTTGCGCACCCAGAAGTCAGGTCTATGCCTTTCTCTGAAGATGATTTTGAGGGTTCCAAATTTAAAGAGGGAAAGGGTGGGATACTGAGAAGCATACAGTTTTCATGTAAGGGAAGGGCTAGAGAAAAATAACCATTCCTGGCTTTAACTGTCTCAGTGAATCTGAATTTTTTACATAAGGTGACATAGAAAAATGGGGCAGAGGAAAAATGCAGGGAATCTGCATTTTACATAAGATAACATAGACTACAAGGGCTGAGAGCAATCAGGTATGCATTTGTGTCTGTTGGGCAGGGGAGTGACTGCCCCTGTAAAGATAAGCTATAAATTTACCTTACCATGGTGAAAGTTTAACAGAAATACCTTAAAAGTTCTTAAAGCTTACTAGGAATTTTTGTGTGTGTGGGCAAAATATGGAAGAGGCGTGTCGCTTTCCATCTTGTAACCATCTTATTTAGGAACCAAAAGGGCTAGGCAGATTTGCATGACCCAGTTCCCAGCTTGACATTTTCCTTTAGCTAAATGAGGTTGGGGTGCCAAAATTTAATTTTCTTTCACACTTTCAATACTTGTTTCAATTATGAGGCTATCTTTTTAAATTTATTTGCAGTCATTTCACCTATTTTTACATCAACTTATTGCTTTCAAGCTTACTCAGATTCCTTCATGTCTGTTTCCAAAAGTCTATTTTTATTCCCTCTTAAGAAAAGAAAATATATCTTTAACATATATTCTTTTGATATCTAAAATTTCACAAGGCATAACTATCAAACTTTCTGCCCACAAGAGAGAAATTAAAGTATCAGAATAAATTCTATTACTGATAATTTCCATATATAACCTTTTCATCTTTCTTATTACCATCATGATGTACAATGAGAGTTATAATTGTATTTGGAAATATAGAGAATAGTTTTATAATTAAAAAGGAGAAAAATCAAGGCAGAATATTATATAGGATGTGTGGATTATAAAAAAAAGAAATGTATTTCTTACAGATCTGAAAGCTGAGAAATCATAGTGCCAGGAGTTTCGGTGTCTGGTCAGGGTGTTGCTTTCTGATTCACAGACAGCTAACTTCTCTCTGTGTCCTCACATACTGGAAGGGTCAAGAGAGTGCTCTGGAATCTCATTATTAGCTTGTATAAGAGCTCGCATTCCATTCAGGTGGGTTTTGTGGTCATGACCTATTCACCTCCCAAAGGCCCATCTCCAAACACCATCACATCAAAGATTAAAGTACAACACAGGAATTTTAGGAGAGACAGAGCACTAAGTTTAGAGCAAAATTTAACATCATTTTGCACTGATATAAGAAAGTATGCAATCTACTTGAGACTTACTCTATTTTAAACTGTAGAAGATGTTATACCAAAAATTTAGCAGTTTTGCTAAATAATTTTTTCATTTTTAAGATCTTATGTATTTTTCTGGATTTTAATGTTTTCTAATATTTCCACTACTTCTGGTAAATATACACTCCAGTTTTCACAAACTAGTCCTAATTTACACCTGTCGTTCCAGCATCCCATCTGGTTCAACATTTGTCTCTGAAATAGTGTCTCAGTTTAGACAGTGTATTATATTGTAACCTTATCTAAGATCAGAAAGCCTCTCACTGAAGATTTTTAAACGTAATTTATGCACTGGGGTAAGAATTTTTAGCTTTGTAATTTTGAGTTTCAATTTAAACGCACAAACTTTGGCCTCTGGCTACACAGAAATCACCTTGGCAAAAAAATGAATATTGTATTATATAAACATATTTGATTTGTAGCATCATAGCATTATGAAAATATATGATGCCATATGAAAATTATGTGAAGCCAGTAGTCTAGAACTTTAAATATTGAAACTTCTGAAAGTTATTATCAATCATTTTAGCATTCCTTACTAATGGATAATGAAATCAAGTTATAAATTTGGGGATAAATAATAAATTCACACATTCTAAGAAGTCATACTCAAGAAAATATTGTGCTGAAGGCACTTGAAGAATGCACCAATGGCTTCCTAGAGAACATGCTTTAAAATTTTCTTACAAAAGATAATTTTTCTGTCTAGAAGCTTCTGGTACTTACTAAATGAGGACTTTAACCTCTTATCTAGTGAAAAAGACAGCTAAGTTTCAAACTGCATAGGAATGAGATCAGTAGACGTCCCCTCAAAGCTTTTCACATATACATCTCTTAATCCTCTTCCCTATGACTCCACAAAACATATCACAATTACTTCCTAGTTAGTTTCTAATATTATGTACCCATCGATCATGGTTAATTTTATGTGTATTTGTCAGGGATCTCCAGATAAACAACCAGTAGGAAATGCGTATACACACACACACACACACACACACACACACACACACACACACACATGTATACAAAGATTCCCTCCTATTTTTTCCTAAGTATAGTCTTATTTTTTTCTAAGTATAGTCTTATTTTTTATATTTAAATATTTTACCAATTTTGAGTTAATTTTTTCATAATTTATAAGCTTTACTTTAAGATTGTTTTGTCTACCAATGTCTAATCAGTCCATCTGCATATTTTGAAAAGGCCATCGTTCCTTCATTGAATTACTTTTGCAGCTTTGTTAAAAATAAGCTGACCATACTTGTGTGTGTTTATATCTGGGTTCTTTAGCCTCATTGACTTATTTGACTGTCTCTCTACCAACACCTCACTGCCCTGACTACTGTAGCTATTTGAATATAATATCAGATGTAGTAAGTTATTCTCCTTTATTCTTTTTTTTCAAGAAGGTTTTCACAATTTTAGGTTTTGTTTCCTTCCATATAAATTATAGGATAAGCCTATCTGCATCTACAAAATCTTTCTGAGATTTTGATAGGAACCACACAAAGCCTGTAGAACAATTTGAGGAAAATTAACATTTTCACTATATTCAACTTTCAACTTCACAGAATATATACCTTTCTATTTATTTAGGTCTTCTTTGATTTCTTTTATCAGTATTTAATAATATTCCGCATATAGGTCCTGTATTTTCTTTGTTAGCCTTATAATTTAGTATTTCATTTAAGGTCATTACAAATGGTATAGTATTTTTTAATTTCAGTTTCCACATTTTAGTTGTTAGTATGAAGTTTATTTTAAGCACAATTTAGCTAAAGTAAACAGAACTGCAGACCGAATCTCTCCTGAAGTCTACAAGTGTGCAAACTTTTCTCTAGGTGATAGAATTGACACAGAGTCAATGGTGAAAATATTACCCTATTTAGTAAAGGCAAACACCACTAAGGTTAGCAAATAAATGCATTTGGCTAGATTCACAGTACCAAAATCAAAGGGTTAAGGTTTATGATAAAATTCTTATTCCAGCAAAGTTATGTGCATCTAACAACTAAGGCAGAAACAATGTGGAATACAGATACTCAGCAATAACCAAGGATAATATTCACTGGACATATGCAGAAACAACACTCAGAAATCTCACATGAGATTAGGTTTGAGAATATTAACACTATTCTTAATTTGTTTAGAATTGGGTCAAAAATTTGTCAGGAAAAAGACTCCATATATTGAAGAAAACTTAATATGTAAAATGATATGAGGGTAGGAAAATGGCTGGTTAACTGCTCTTTCTCCAAAAAGAATAAGCAAAATGTTTCTATTTTCCGATAGTACCCCTGCCCAACAAATGACAAATTTATTGCTGTCTCAATGTAGAGAAGATAAGTGTGGCAGATTGAAAACATGGCCACTGTATTTCACAGCTTCCATCAATAAGTGGAGTCTATTTCGCCACACTAGAGTCTATGCTGACTTTATGGGCTGTGTTGACCAATGAAATGTGGGAAAAAAAAGAAAATTTTGAACTTTAGGAATGTGAGTGCTGAGGGCTTGCAACTACTGCTAGTGTGCTTCCTTGCTATCCTGACATGCAAAAGAAGCAGCTCCATCTAATCTATTGGAGTATGAGAGGCCACATGGTACAGAACCAAGAAGCACCAGCTCAGCCACATTAAATGCTGGGCATGTGAGTGAGGACACCTGGACCTTCCTGAATGTAGCATTATGAATGAATCCAGGAAAAATCATTAGAATTACCACCCACCCAACCCAAGAACTTGTGAGAAATAATAAATCATTATTTGTTTGAATTAATGAATTTTGGGGTTCTTTGCTATGCTGCAGTTAATACCTGATACATCATGTTTCTTATTAGTTGAGAAATTCAGAGACAAGATTCAAATATATTTAAAATATTTGAAGAATCAGACAGGGTGGGAGCTAGTAATGATAATATTTAAACTCTTCAGCTGTATGACTTTTTGAGTTCTTAACACTTCTTTTGCAACTCTAAGATCTTAAAAGGCGAGAGGCTTTATGACATCAAAAAGTAGGGCAGTAGCCTTTTTTTCCTTCTTATTGCTTGCTAATAATTGTCATACTGGTCCTATTCAGCAAAGCAGCTATTATAAATATGCAATGCTATAACCAACAAAATTAAAGGTAATAAAATATTTGTATTTTAATAAAACATAATGTCATATTAGCAACTGGAATAAAATTACTTACTGCATTAATATTTATTTGCAGTATAAAATGTTTAGCACTTAAATCATGTGAGTCTGAATATATTTTAAACACAGAAATCTCTAATATTGATATCATATTGCCATTCTACACTTAGTAGTTGTGTGTGCTATCATTATTTTTACAAATTATGTTGCCCATAAAATTAAATTAATTAAGATAAAACCAATAAAAGGCATCATTCTTTTTTTTACTATGAAAATGGATATAAACACATGTGTAAGTGAGATTCAATATATTCACGAAATTAATTGGGTGATTTTTAAAATCAAGAGTAATAGGCTGGGCGTGGTGGCTCACGCCTGTAATCCCAGCACTTTGGGAGGCTGAGGTGGGTGGATCATGAGTTCAAGAGATTGAGACAATCCTAGCCAACATGGCGAAACCCTATCTCTGCTAAAAAATACAAAAATGAGCTGGGCATGGTGGCACACACCTGTAGTCCCAGCTACTCGGGAGGCTGAGGCAGGAGAATTGCTTAAACCAGGGAGGCGGAGGTTTCAGTGAACCGAGATTGCGTCACTGCACTCCAGCCTGGTATCTGGTGACAGAACTAGACTCTGTCTCAACAACAACAACAAAAAAGAGTATCTTATTTGAAACTTTACCAACATGTTAGCTTTATAAAGAAAAAATATTGTGATAATCTTAGAAAAATAATTATTGATCATGCAAAAAAATGTAGCACACTTAAATTTTCATTTTTCTCCACTCTTCTGTCCAGTAAATATAAAAATTACTCTCCTGTTTTAATTCAAATTCTAAAACAAATTCAAATTCCTTTCAGACTTCTCAAACCCATTACAATATCATGCCTCTTCCTTGAGTTTTGAGTCACAAAAAGAAATGATCTTACTGCAGAGTTTGGAATACAAAATTGCTATTATTACTTTCATTTCAGGATTCTCATTCATAATGGATCCTGAGAGAAGCTGAGATTGTACAGGAAAAAAATGATAGAACCCTAAAAATTACTGTCATAGGACTAAATACAGAGCATTGGTATAGCTTTTGAATGTGCTTCAGCATTGTGTGCATCCTGGTGTATTAGTTTGTTCGCAGACTGCTTAGAAGAAATACCTGAGACTGGGTAATTTATAAGGAAAAGGTGTTTAATTGACTCATACTTACATATGGCTTAGGAAAGCCTCAGGAAACTTATAATAATGGCAGTAAATGAAAGGGAAAAAAGGCCTCTTCTTCACAGGGCAGCAGGAAGGCCCAGTGCAAAGCAAAGGGGAAAATGCCTCTTATAAAACCATCAGATCATGTGAGAACTCACTCACTATCAAGAAAATAGCATGGGGTAACCATTTCCAAGCAATTACCTCCCACCAGAGCTCTCCCACAAAACGTGAGGATTATGGGAACTACAATTCAAGATGACATTTTGGTGGGGACACAGCCACACCATAACATTCCACCCCTCGCACTTCCCCAGTCTCATGTCCTCATATTTCAAAACATAATCATGCTCTTTCAACAGTCCTTAAAGTCTTAATTCATTCCAGCATTAATCTAAAAGCCCTAGTCCAAAGTCTCATCTGAGACAAGGAAAGTTCATTCCACCTATGAGCCTATAAAATCAAAATCAAGATAGTCACTTTCTAAATATAATGGGGTTGCAGAAATTGGGTAAATACACCACCTCCAAATAGGAGAAACTGGCCAAAACAAAGGACTACAGTCCCCATGCAAATCTGAAATCCAAAAGGTCAGTCATTAAACCTTAAATTTCCAAAATGATCTTCTTTGATTCTATGTCTCAAATTTTGGTCATGCTGATGCAAGAAGTAGGCTCCCACGGCTTTGGACACCTCAGCACCTGTGGCTTCGCAGGGTATGGCCCCCTCCCAGCCGTTTTCACAGGCTAGGACTGAGTGCTTTTCCAGGTGCATGGGACAAGTTATTGATAGATCTACCATTCTTGGGTCTAGAGGACAGTGACCCACTTCGCACAGCACCACTGGGCAGTGCCCCAATCGGGACTTTCTGTGGGCACTCCAACCCCACATTTCTCTTCAGTACAGCTCTAGCCGAGGTTCTTTATGAGGGCTCCACCCTTGCTGCAAACTTCTGCTTGGACATTCAGGCTTGTGCATACATCCTCTGAAATCTAAGTGAGGTTCCCAAACCTCAATTCTTGACCTCTATGCACTCACAGTTTCAACAACACATGAAAACTGACAAGGCTTGTCCCTCTGAAGCAATGGCCTGAGCCGTACTTTGGCTTCTTTTAGCCATGGCTGGAGCTGAAGCAACGGGGATGCAGGGCATAAAGCAGGGACATCATGTCCCAAGGCTGCATAGAGCAGGGGCTCCTGGGACCAGCAAATGAAACCATTTTTCCTTCCTAGGGCTCCAGGTTTATGATGGGAGGGGATGACTTGAAGGTCTCTGACATGCTCTGGAGATGTTTTCCCCCATTGTCTTGGTGATTATTATTTGGTTCCTTGTTACTTATGCATATTTCTGCAGGGGGCTTGTATTTCTTTGTAGAAAAATAGGTTTTTTTTTTCTATTGCATCATCAGGCTGCAAATTTTCCAAACTTTTATACTTTTTCCTCTTCAATGCTTTGCTGCTTATATATTTCTTCCACCAGGTACTCTAAATCATCTCTCAAGTTCAAAGTTCCACAGATCTCTAGAGCAAGGAAAAAATGCTGCTAGTCTCTTTGCATAGCAAAAGTGACATTTACTCCAGTTCCCAACAAGCTCTTAATCTCCATCTGAGACCATTTTAGCCTGGACTTCATTTTTCATATCACTATTGGGATTTTGGCCAAAGTCATTCCACAAGTCCCTGGAAGTTCCAAACTTTCCCACATTTTCTTGTCTTCTGAGCCCTCAAAACTGTTCCAACCTCTGTTTTTACAAAGTGGCTTCCACATTTTCAAGTATCTTTAGAGCAGTACCCTGCTACCTTGGTGCCAATTTACTGTATTCGTCCATTCTCGTTCTGCTGTGAAAAAATGCCGAGACTGGGTAGTTTATAAAAGAAAAAGGTTTAATTGATCCACAGTTCTGTATGACTGGGAAGGCCTCAGGAAACTTACAATCATGTCAGTAGGCAGGGGGGAAGAAGAGCAATTTTTTTTAAAGGGAAGCAAGAAGGAAAAGTGCTGAGCAAAGGAGGAAGTCTGTTAAGAAACCATAAGATGTCCTGAGAACTCACTCACTATCATGAGAACAGCATGAAGGGAACTGCCCCCATGATTCAATTACCTCCCACTGGTTTTCTCCCAGGATAGGCGGGAATTATGGAAACTATATTAATATGAGATCTGGGTGGAGACACCACCAAACCATATCACCTGGCATGTCTTTTTCAGCTTGTTACTTTCATTGTATCCACAAAGTGAAACTCCAGGCTCAACTTGCATTCACACATTTGCTCAAAGAAGGCCAAGGAAAAAAAGAAAGCTTAAGCCATCTCAAAGCAGAGTTTTCTATTATTTTAAGAAGCTAAAAGCAAAATAAGCCACTTCAAGTTTCTGTCACAGAAAGTTTCACCTGCAGGTGACCAAAAGAATCAGGCTGACTAAACGTACTGAACCAACCATTGCAGCTTATGTTTCTAACGCTATCTAGACAAGAAGGAATGTCAAATTTAGATTTATTCTCATTTCTGTGTTCGGTGATAATAATGCTTTTCATCCACTTGAAGCAAATCTATCAAAAGAGTTCATTGTATTTCAAAATCCAGCCACTATAATAAATATACTTTGAGTTATAAAGGGCGAGTATGAACGAAATAGATCCTGAAGACATTTTTAAATAATTTTCTATCTATTACAAAACGCATTGCCCCTAGAAATGCTCCCTGTATGTTATAGTCTGAAATGGATAAAATGGGATTCTATTTAGAGGTCACTTCACTAGACAAAGGCCACAGCAAAGGCCGTTAACTTCAACTGATTTTCACTTATTTAAGAGATGGCCAGTGTCAATAACATTCAGAACTTGTGACACCGTAATTAGCTTTTCCATATCTAAAGTACGAATTGAAAGTCAGAGTCTTTTTCAACCTGGAATGAGCATAAATGATAAAATGTAAAGCAGACACGCATGTACAGTCATATTTGAAGAAATGTGGCTTTGGTAATAATACCATTTTTAAAGACCTCATGTTTTTCATAGGAGCAGATGGCTTGTGTATGTTTGAAGGAGAGTAGGAGAATCCTACAGTCAGTTATCTTCTTTGTCATTGGCATGTCAATATACGACTTACGGTAGAGATGAGTTAATGAGAGAGGAGCTTGCAAGTTATCTAGAGTATTAGTAGCTTATATGACATGGAGCCACCTAAATATTTGTTGTATCATATTTTAGACAGGCAGTTATTTCTAGTAAACTGTGAAAGCCTATACAATGGTTTCAGAGCTATCCATTTTAACAGATTCAGGTTAATGTGGCAAAATAGTCTAAGAATAAAGCAAAAGTGAAAAGAATTTTTACTTATTAGGAGAAGGGTGCTATGATAGGAACCAGTGGAATGTTTTCTTCTTTCTAAGGTGATTAGTTACTGAAGAATTTATAGAAAATAACACATAAACTGACATTATGAATGGGAAGAATGCAGTATCTCTTTGATGTCTTCGATTATTATGTTGGAGCCCTCAACTACAGAGTTGCTGATACCTTGTGTAGCATGCTAAATAACAACCTAGATATCAGTTAATACAGGTCCTTTAAATGTTATCACATATTTAAAGAAATGCAAATGTAATTAGGCTAAGACATGTGAGATGGAGACATCATCCTGGATTATCTAGGTGGGCTCTAAATGCAATCATAAGTGTTTTTATAAGAAAGACACAGAGGTAGAAGAGAAACAGGCACAAGCTAAGTAAAAGATATAGCCATGGAGGCAGAGACTGGAGTGATGCAACTATAAACCAAGGAATGCTGGCAGCCACCAGTAGCTGGAAGAGGAAAGAAAAGCAAATTTTCCCCTAGTACCTCCAGAGGGAGCACGGCCCTGATGACACCTTGATTTCAGCCCAGTGATACTGATTTTGGACTTCTGGCCTTCAGGAGTATGAGAAAATATTTTTCTGTTGTTTAGGCTACAAAGTTTGTGGTAACTTTTTACAGCAGCCATAGAAAATGAATACACCACATGTCTTATTAAGTTCCAGCTGCTACAACAGAATACCATAAACTGGATGGCTTATAAACACCACCAATTTCTTTCTCATATTTCTGGAGGCTGGGAAGTTCAAGATGAAAGCATTGAGAGGTGTCATTTCTGATGTGGGCCTGCGTCCTGCTTCATAAACAGCCATTTTCTTGTTGCATCCCCACACAGCAAAAAGGGCAAGGGAGCTTTCCAGCCTCCAGCATCTCTTTTATACGGGCATGAATATCATTTATGAGGTTCTCATCCTCATAATCTAATTACATTCCAAAGTCCCTACCTCAAAATACCAGAATATTGGGAATTCGGTTTTAACATATGTATCTCATAGGGATGCAAACATTCAGTCTACAGCAGTATGTGCACCATTGATATAGACATCTTAGGTAAATAAGATAAACCAAGCAACTGAAAATTCTAGCTTTTGAACATACATATTTAAGGATTTTCCCAGATAAGGTATTGTTGAAGTTTATCTGAGAACGCCTAGATAAGGGATGTGTGCTCCAAAATGTCATCCAATATGGGATCCAGACATATATTTCCAAGCACCAATTTCTCAGTTGTTCTGAGTGGATTGCACAGGACAGGGGGGATTAAAGTAAAACTTAAATTCCTTAGGGACACCAAACTTGCAGTTGTCACTTGCCTGATCTAAACAAGATCCATTTGCTTAGCTCCCTGACTCTGATGACTTGGCATGCATGGTAAAAATGATAACAATAATGTAAATAATTATATTGGAATTTCAGTAACCATTAAAGTGATGACACTTATATTTTCTCCAAATATTAATAAGAGAAACAGAAAGGTTAGATACATTTAGAACTTAACTTTGGCAAGCAATCATACCTGTCTGTAAGAAACCAAGCCAAATATACTAGGCTTATAAGGCTGTGATTCTCATAACCCAAAAGGAGCTACCACACTTCCAGTACAGTAGCTATAGCCTAGTAATTTTTTTACTAGAAAGTGCTTATCATCTGTTTCCTTCCAGTGAAGGGCAAGTAACTCCAGTATGTATACATAGGTTTCTTTCTATACTGGGAACATGGAATTATTTCCCTAACTGATATATTTGTGAAGCATTTTTGGACAGATAAATTGCCTCAGTTCTTTCCTATTTAGTTTCTCTCAGAAGCACACTGCTTAAAAGAGCCAATATTCTTTGTTTATTTAGTGAGAGTATTGGTGTCTGATGAGTTGCTTTGACTCACTGTGGACATCTAATACATGGCCCATTTGACTTTTCTACTAAACTTCACCTGGCAGCTTTTCTTCATGAATACTAAGGTGGTATTTTGTTCTCTATGCTTCCTTTTTGGTTTTATTTCACCCACTTTTTATAATTCAGTTGGCAAATTGGTGGGAATGATATTATTTGAAGGCACTCAGAGCCCCAAATATTACAATATTTATTTCAAGCATAAAAATCCAGAATCACAAAGAGTCTGTTGGAATATAAACATGAGGACTCTGCTGATGGGCCCACAGTTCATTGCTTAAATTTTAGCAAGACTATATGACTTATTTGTCAGTTGGCTCTGAAAAACCAGGCATAATTCTGATCTTGGAGTCTTCAGAGTCAAAATCAGGAAATCGCTTATTGTACTATCACCACAAATTGCACAAGTGTAGTGGAATTATTCAAGTAATTTTTAGGACTAGAATCACTGGGTCTGATACTAAATGCACCTCCAATTTAAATCTGGCAGGTTGACTGAAATCGTGTCTCTCAAGAAGAATATGTTTGAGTTGAGTGTATATTCAGTAGCTCTGCTTTTTCTCCGAGAGAATGGTATTAACTGTCACCAACTGGATTTGGAAATCCAAATTTTGAATCCATAATTTCACATTGACATTGCAAAAGTCATAGAATGATTTGACTACAATATTGAGGATGTGTTTATAATGCTGTTGGAGACAGGGAGCTGCTCCTACACTGATGGAGGAATTGGAAGGAAGGTGAATTCCAGGAAATGCAGAATCTGTGCAACTGAGGCTGGCTGAGAATGTGTCTCTTTCATCAAAATCCAAAGGTCATAAGAACATGAGGGAGGAAAAGATGATTAAACAGAGGCAGCAAAGGGGTTTCTAAGGAATTGGCAATGTTCTATTTGTAAAGCTGGGCGATAGACCCAACAAAGTTAAATTTTTATTATTTTTTCTTAAAATTGTTTACACTATTTTTTTAATTTTTTCGCTTTTTTAAAAAATTATAAGTTCTGGGGTACATGTGCAGATTCTGCAGGATTGTTACATAAGTATACACACGCCATAGTGGTTTACTGAATTCATCCCCCCAACATCTACATTAGGTATTTTTCCTAATGTTAGCCCTCCCCTATTCCCCAACCCCCTGCTATGCCTTCTCAAGCTCCCCCGCCCCCAAAACGCCCCAGTGTGGAATGTTCCCCTCCCTGTGTCCATATGTTCTTATTGTTCATCACCCACTTATGAGTGAGAATGTGTGGTGTTCGGTTTTCTATTCTAGTTTGCTGAGAATGATGGTTTCAAGCTCCATCCATGTCCCTGCAAAGGACATGAACTAATCCTTTTTTATGGCTGCATAGTATTCCACCATGTATTTGTGCCACATTTTCTTTATCCAGTCTGTCATTGATGGGCATTTGGGTTGGTTACAAGTCTTTGCTATTGCAATCACTGCCACAATAAACATACATGTGTATGTGTCTTTATTATTCAATGTTTTATAATCCTCTGGGTATATACTCAGTAATGGGATTGCTGGGTCAAATGATATTTCTAGTTCTACATCCTTGAGGAATTGCCACACTGTCTTCCACTAGGGCTGAACTAATTTAAACTCCCACCAATAGTGTAAAAGTATTACTATTTCTCCACACCCTCTCCAGCATTTGCCTCTAGATTTTTTAATGATCGCCATTCTGACTGGTGAGAGAACTGGCAACCAACAGAAGGGGAAAAATATTTTGCAATCTACCCATGTGATAAAGGGCTAATATCAAGAATTTACAAACAACTTAAACAAATTTACAAGAAAAAAAACAACTCCCTCAAAAAGTGGGTGAAGGATATGTTGACACTATTTTTTAAAGTTAAGATAAAATGCACAAATATTGAGAATAAAATTCATTGAGTTTTGACAAATATATGTACTAATGTAATCTGCATATGAATGAGGACAATTTTTCCTCTACTGTTTGTGTCCCATTCTAGTCAATCCCTAACTCTCTTCAGCAACCATTCTTTTGATTGTTATCATTCTAAATTATTTTTGTGTGTTCTTCAATTTCATTTGACATTTGCTTTTGCATCTTTTTTTCCCCCTCAATATACACATTTTTGAGATTCATACCTATTGTTACATGTATAGGCAGTTTATTTTTTCTCTATTTTAAATAAGCCCTATTTGGCTAAATTTATGTACAATAAAATTTATCAATTTTTAGTGTACTATTAGATGAATTTGGGGAAATATATTTAGTTGTATAACCACCAAGTAATCAACATAACTACTTTTTGTCAAATTCAGTGTCATAGAGCTAGGTTCAAGATGATACCAAAATGATCAATAGGAACTAAAAAATAACAATATGGCAATTTTGTAAACCCTGAATAAAGAATGAGTATTTTTTTGTATCACTGTTAAGTCTTACTTAGTAATTTGACTAAATTCAAAATGTTCAAACAAAAAACAAATATTTTATACAAATTGCTTTATTTTCATTTTATTACTTTCAAATTGTAAGTTTATTATTAAATCAAAAACAATGTACACAGTAAAGAAGTTTTTTAAAAATTAACTAAATTGAGTTAAATTATAATGTTTGAGACCAAAATGTATTCACAATTATTTGGAAAAATAATATATTTGAAGATGCACAGGAATAAGTAATTTGAAAATGAAAACAGCAGCAAATAATAGGCCAGACTCAACATTTTAAGTTTTTAGGATCAACAGAGAAAGCCAAAATTGGGAATAATTTTATTTGTCTTTGTTTTGTGGTATCTATGCATAGAACATTTAGACTGTGTTTAAAAAATGAATACAAACACTTGCTATAGAATGAAGAGTCCATTGTACTAAAATGTACTTTTTAATTACTTCGAATTGCTATATTGGATTTGCCTTTTCTTCTTCTGCTTTTATTTCAGAAGTAAATTAGCAAACTTCTTGAAAAACAATCGTCAGTAACTTCAAATCTAGAAACCTAGTATGTATCCTCTCCAAACTGCATAAATTCCTCTCTCCTTGTAGGGCACATTAGTTTAGTGGCTGGAATACCGCACACATACCAACAGTGGCAAGTCACAAGAGAGACACTACTTCTGCTTATTTAACAGCCACCAAAATGTAGAGTGACTGTTTCTATCATAGTGGAAGGAAGAAAATCCTGGAGACTGCCATAAACAGAAATATAGGTACAGTGCTATGAAGAAACACAGGAATAATTTTTACATCATAATTATTGTGGAATTTAAAAATCCACTGTATAACATTTTAGAAATAGTTTGCAAAGTTTAAAAATATTTTGAAAAATGGCTGAAAATCTTTAATTAAACCAGTTTATTAGAAGATACGGAAAACCGGGAGAAATAGTAAACTAAAAAGCAGTAAGATTCCAGCCAGCTGAGCTTCCTAATATTATTAGGTAGGCTTTTATAAGAATTGCATGAGTCAGGGTTTTCTACTTTGAGTGAAATAAATTTAGTAATTCTTTGTTACCTATCCACAGGAAATAGCCTGAAGGATACTGCCTAGATGTTAAATTGCCACATACTTCAATGAAGTTAATACATCTTTAACTTATCAGAGGCTTTTTAATAAACACAAAGAAAAGACACAACAGAGAAAAGAAAGAGGGTGGGTAGGAAGAGGAATGAATGGAGAGAAAAACTTCTTAAGGTGTTTTGCCTAAAGGTCTTTGACATCTGCAAAGCTCCACTTTTTAACTTAATATTTCTGGACCCAATTGCACTATTTTCATAGCCTTATTTCCGGACTTATTTAACAGAATAGTAGAGATGGCAGAGGACTCAGTGGGAGGGTTATTCTCCAGGGCATATCTGCCAGTATTTTCTTTCCCAATACATCTTATTTTAACCTATAGCAACAGTAAAAACCAGAGCCCTCTCCAGCAAAGTGAATATTCTTTCAGCAATGCTTCTCTGCCACAGTATTCACCCACACCAGAATATCATCACTTGGGCCTAGGTATAACAAATCTAACTTATTTCTTCCTGGTTTTCAGGTAAAAGGATTTAAAGCAGAGTGAAACTAAGACTAAAATGCATGTAGCATAACATCAGTTCAACTCCTGTTTACTAATCCCTTTTGTTTTGGAAATTTAATTTAAAAAATATTCTCCCGACCTAGAAACTCTCTCCACAAAGGAATCATGGGTAAAAAACAACAAAAAAAAACACTTTTATTATTGAATAAGCATTAAACCAGAATGTACTGTGCTAAACAGGAAAACCTGCTAAGAGATTGCAAAGACCAAACAAAAAAGAAAGAAAGAAAAAAAAAACTCACTCTTATGTAGCCAACCAGATACAACTCACTGCATACATTTTCTCAAGGTAAACAATAAGTAGTCTTTGAAGTAAGACAACTTAATAGAACCATTGATCATGCATAGTCTGTTCCAGACTCACCTGGTAATTATGGTTACCATAATTATGGTTACCTGGTAATTATGTCACCATAATTGACTAATTGGCTTATCCACGGTAGAACACAAACTTCTTATATCTTTTGTGACAAGAGGTAATTTTGCAATTTAGAGCAAGTTAGGCTCTGACCCTGCCACAGAAGGGGAAGATATATTTTGTTACCTCCTTTGTTGTTTATATTTCAAAGAGATGTGAGGTTAAAACTTTGTTTCACATGAACCCCTGAAGCATTTATTATCATTTATGGAATATAGCTGTGAAGAAAGTAACTTTAATTGTTTTAGTTTTTGAGAAAGGCAATGCTGGGTCTTAAACTTGGCAAAGACCTATCTAGTTTTCAAAAGTCTTTACATACATTTCAAAGAAAGGAGACAGTTCTTACAATAACATTTTCTAAAGTAAATATTCTAGACGAGAAGGCTTTTCCCTTACTTTCAACTAGGAAGATTAGTTCTCTTATTTTTAGTTGTTATTAGTTCTTACATCTTTCACTTATTAATTCATACATATTCAGCAAATGATATGTTATTATCTAAAACAACGAACTTTCATCAGTTTCCCTATTCCACTTATTTAAACTATTACAACTTATTTTTCAAAATTACAAATACATATTTTTTAATATCTATTTGTAAACATGTATAGATTTAAATATAAACAGAACACTGAAGCGAAGTAGAGAATATATAATTCAGGCCAATGTGTTCTAAAATAATTAAGCTTAAAGTTATTTTGTTCACACCTATATTTCATAAATAGCAATAAATGTTTCATGGTTTCATGTGAAACAAAGTTTAATCTCATATAAAGTCAAGTGTTTAGTAAAGATAGAATAAAACTGCAGAGACAAATATATTTACAACATCTTATAGATACTTTCCTATTTGCATGGTACTATGGCTAATCAAGTATCAATATAAACCACTTTCATTGTGTCTAGCCAACCCAACTCATCACCAACTCAATCAGAATAGAAATAAATGCTATATTGATTTTTTAAAACATAGTATAAAACTAAGTAGCATTGTAACTCCAAACTTATTAAATTTGTATTCAATTTTAAGTGCAAAATTCTAAGTAAATTCCATCAAACAAGCATCTCCACAGGGTTGCCAAGAATTACATGCTGGGTTCTGGAAAGAAATGTAATTATAAGTAAGTATTAACCCAGCTACACTTTGGCCCATTTTCCTGTTGCTAAATGTCATATAGCACCAAACACTGACCATTTGAGTCTCCATTGTTCCTACAGATAGGATCTTGGACATTAGGACCAAAAAACTGTTTAATAATTGATATGTATCTTCATTGTTTCTATAAACAGGATCTCTGACTACAGAATGATAAGGTTTTTGTTTAAGGATACCTTAAGTTATTTTTCAGTTTCCTAATTCCAGCAATCAGTTTGGAGACCTCAGACCTCTGCAGAGGAAAGCCGTCAACATGAAAATATAGCTTCTTCATATCCCCATCCAACACTTCACTCCCCACTCTCTATCCAATCAACTATCTCTACACTTTGGCTCACTCCCAAATCCTTAAAAACTCTAGCCCCAAATTCTTCAGCGAGGTGGATAGGCAGTATCTTCTCACCTCCTCCATCAGTAACCCTGTGATTAAAACTCTGCTGCAACTTGGTAAGACTTGCTGGGTACATCAGGCAATTATTCTATTAGGGTTACAATCAAAAGTAAAATTTTCTCAAATAACAACATGAGGAATTATTTCTGTATAGCAGTGGTTCTCATCTAGGGATCCCAACACCATACACATCGTGGGTAGAGGTCAGGGAGGCTGGTAAACATCCTACAATGTACAGGACAGCTCCCCACAACAAAGAATTACTCATTCCAAAATCTTAATAGTGCCAAAGTTAAGGAAACCTAAGGTATTATAGTAAATTTTGTGAAAGTTGCTAATTAGTACTATTCAACTTTCTTCCACACTGAGATGTCTAATATGGTACTGATCCTAAATTGAATGAAAATTGGTACTGATTTGCATAAAACACAGGATTATAAAGTAGAAATACATGATTATTTTAACCCATTAGAAGCTTAACAATTTTATTTAATTATTGAATCAGCTGACACAAAATGCTTGAAGTTAACAAGATGATAGTGCAACAATTGTAGTACAGGGATAGAAGATAGTGCTAAGTGTTATATTTTAATAGTTAATAAATAGTGAAAGAATCTAGCATTACATAAGAAAACTATAGCAACAAAGTGTATGGGCTATCCTCAGTTGAGCAGAATAAATCTGGCGTGGACAGTTTCTAGTTTCTAGCCAAACAATATATACAAATTAAATCACAGCAATATCTCCAGTAACAGCTAAAAGCAATGGACGATGGCAAATGTTTAGCTACAGAAAAGCATATGCTTTAAAGATATAAAATTTTAAAGGTAAATAATATTTTAAAGCATTGAATGTGATACTTTCCTTAAAGGACTATCTGGGAAAAAAACCTGAGAGTAAAGTTGTGTATGTCCAGATAAGATTTATATTGTATGAAAACAGGGATTATTTATCAACACTTATTAAAATCTGTTTCTTAAATTAGAAGAGACAGCTCTATTCAAAAGTCAATTACCTATTAGTTTTATTGCCCCTAATTTATGTTCAGAACATAAAATTCATTACAAATACGAGAATGGGATTTACGTACTCTGTTTTAATATAATTAAAAGTAAAAGATAAATGTCCATCGTTTGAATAGCAAAGTTATGAAGTTCAATTCTGATCATGATAAATATTTTATTGTAATTCGTGAAGGGTATTTTAAATCACACTTTTTACCTATATAACTTTCTTTTTCTGCTTAAAGCTTATAAATTTATCAAAGTAAGTAATGCTGTTTATAAAATTACTTTATGCCCAGGGACCTGAAATTCCCTTTGCTGTGATTACATTGTTTCAAAACCCATTATTTCTCCAACACCATCTCTGAAACAATTTTACTGTGATTGTATTGTATCAAAAGCTATATCCATTATTCACCAAATAATAAAATTTTTAAAAATTTTTCTGGCACCTGACAGGAGAAACATCTTCACTTTGATTATACTTGAACAAGTCTAAGTAGTCTGCTTTCCTTTTAGAAAGGTTTTTATTTGCATTTGCCATTTTCAAGATTCAATGGTATTTGCAAACCACTTAAAGTTCTATTCTGAAAAGATAAACAAAAATTTTCATTGTAAGAGAGATTTCTAATTCATAACAAGTGAAACAAAAAAGAAAAACCCTTTGAGATATAGTCCAACTTTTTGCACATACTACACTGAGAATTTTTAAAAATCTAAAACCATGTTTTAAGAAAAAAACAGAAAAATGAAAAATTAATTTTTAGTAGAAGAAGAAACATTATATAAGGGCATCTTTGTTGATAGGTTAAGAAAAAATATAAGCCTAGGATCTCACAGCTGAAAGACACTTTAATGGAAATTCAAGCTAACATCCCCTTGCCTTTCTATAAAACACAAGTCCACTGGAGTCTGTTGAGGGGTGGTGGACTAGCAGAAGGTTAGCAGGGGGTGGGGAGATTGGGGAGGGATAACACTGGGAGAAACACCTAATGTAGGTGATGGTGGGATGGAGGCAGCAAACCAACATGACATGTGTATACCTATGTAACAATCCTGCAAGATCTGCACGTATACCCCAGAACTTAAAGTAAAATAAATAAATAAATAAAATAAAACACAAGCTACAAACCAAACATTAAATTTGAAATTTTGTCAAAATAACAGTAAGCTTTAAATTGGAGTAAGACACTTTGGAAAGAGTTTTAAATATCATTGCAATTAGCTTAATACATATGAAAGCATTCTTTCCCTTACTCTCTCCTTTCCTCCCTTCTTTTATTTTCTTCCTTATTTCCTTCACTTAGATATAATGATTTTGCTTAATGATATTGATAACATATATATATCAGTTAGTCTTCTATGAATCCATAATGTAGTATCCCAACTTTAGTTGCTAAAAACAGTGTAAGTTTATCATTTTATTATTTCTATCTATAGGTCAGCAGCTTTTGCATGACCTAAATAGGCTCTCTGCTCAGGATATCTCATAAGGCTATAATGAAGTTGTTGGATACAGCTGTAGTACCATCTAAAGGTTTGACTGGGGAAGGATCTGATTCTAAGTTTATTAATGTGGTTTTGGAAAGAACAGTGTTCTTCAGACTTCTGGACCAAAAGCATCAAATTCTTCCTGGCTTTTGGCCAGAAAGGCTCTATTTCTTGCCATGTGGACCTCTCCATAGGCCAGTTTACAACATGGCTACTTGCTTCATCAAAAGCACAAAGGAATAGGGTTTGCTAGAAGACAAAAGTTGCAATAGCGTATAATATAATCATGGGGGTGACATTCTATCTCCACTGTATCCTGTCAGTTAGAAACAAGTCTTAAATTTTGTGTACATTTAAGAAGAGAGGATTATGGATAGACATGAATACTAGGAGAAGTTAAGCATTCTTGCTCTCTGAACTAATCTCTATTTTTTTTTTAAATTTTAACCAGAACTATAAACACACATATACATATATACATACATACACATGTGCATGCACAGGTGTATATACCAACAAGAAGTTACGTAGTGAGAATACATAAAAAATTACTTACTAAGGTGTTATGATAAACTGAATATCTTAGAGTTGTGATTCAAATCTGATCCAGCTGATCTAGACTTTTTGCATTACTTGGCACAGTCTCTACCATCTCCATCCTCTGGTCATCTTTTATAAGAGTTGGAATAAGAAAGTGGAGCTTTCTCTTGTCAGATTTGAGATGGGAAAATACATGAATGGTGAATCAAACCCGTTGCCATTCTAGCATGTCCCCCAAGGAACAGGAAAATATTGCAAATTGGGGTTAAAAGTACGTTGTAGTAAGTAGGGAAATTAGCAAAACATAATATGTGAATGATCAGACTAGATTGTCCATGAATTTGGGGAAATACTTATAAAAATCTCCCACTCCAATACTTGCAAAAGTCACAGTATTCTTTCATCTGTACCATTGATTCCTTATGGTAGTGACTCAAAAAAGGACTACATGACTTCACAGATATTTTTATTTCTTTGGATGATGACTAAAGAAAAATGGCAAGACCTTTACTCCAAAGTAAAAAAGAAAAAACAACCCCCAAAATAAAACCCCCCAGACTAAAGTAGTTCATAAAATAAATTTGTAAAGAGGGATAATTTGGGTGTGTTCACAGCAACAACAATGCAACAAACAACAAAACTGCATACACATGTACACTTTTTTAGTTAGCTGAGGGGATGAGAGACAAAACCAACTTCTGTTTGTTAAGACATTGGCCTTTTGATGTATTTTAACATTACTCAAGTTGTCAGCGTTGTTTCAAGTGACCTCTCTTTTCTGTGTAATTATAATTTTTAATCTATATTTTCCCTATTATCATGCTTAGTACTTTATTAATTAAATTGTTTTGTGTATTCATCTAAATGAAGTTCTCTGCTTCACTACCTAATACACGTGTGCCAATTTGAAAATATTGTAAAACAATTCAATATTTTGATATATTTTCACTTGATTCACTAGCTCTAAACTTAAATTTTTATGTATTGAAATTATTTCATTTTTATCATGGCCATTTCCCTTAAAATCAATAGTAATGTACTTTGCTCTTTATTATAATATTTTAATATTAGCTTCAATATTATCCATTACAATATGACTCATTATTAAACAAACATTTGAATGCTATTCTGTCCCTCATGTAATATATAAAAGGGACTGCAATTGTTACCTCTCCCCACGGTACCCAGAAAAAAACAAAAATAAACCAAAACTTCTAGGGTTTATCTAGAAGCTGTAAAAATCTAAGATTGTATTTGTTTTCACCCATTTGTATGGGAAGATTACTTTTTAATTGCAAAAACATCAATTACTTTTGCACCAACATAATATTTCCACCAACTTTGAGAAAACCACCACTTTCTTCAAACCTCATTTGTTTAATCTATACAAGATACCATCTCACGGCAGTTAGAATGGTGATCATTAAAAAATCTGGAGATAACAGAT
>CAUYQU010027340.1:0-57739 GCA_963574635.1 Cheracebus regulus | reverse complement strand
TCCTCTTTCTTTCTTTCATTCTTTTGCTGTGTCTTTCTTTCTCCTTTTCTCTCTTTTTCTAAAATCTCTTCCTCTTTCTTTCTCTTTCATTTTTTTCTTTCTTTTGCAGTTTCTTTCTCCTTTTCTGGAAAAAAAAAAAAAAAAAAAAAAAAGAAAAGTTTCTTCCAACGAGTCACACCTCGGTTTCTAAAAATATCAAAATGTGGAAAAAAAAATGTGTCTTAAAAGTGATGAAATAAGTTACTTGTGAGCCTATCAAGTATAAACATGGCACCAGATGTTTCCTATGTTTAATCTGATTTAATAACACGCAGCAGAATTTAGTGGTATACAGCAGAAGTTCTCAGCTTTTTTTGGTCTCAGAATTTCTTTCATTAAAAAAGTTCATTTACGAATTCATTTGAAAATAAACCTATTATATGTTAACATTTTAAAGTGAAAATTATATTATTCTAAAACAAAAACAAATTTAGTAAGAATAGTGTTGGTTTTTTGTTTTGTTTGCAAATCTCATAATTGGTTCTTCCTTTTTTTTTTTTTTTTTGAGACAGAGCTCACTTTGTTGCCCAGACTCGAGTACAGTGGCATGATCTCAGCCCACTGCAACCTCCTCTGACTCATGGGTTTCAAGCAATTCTCCTGCCTCAGCCTCCGAGTAGCTGGGATCACAGGCATGCGCCACCATATCTGGCTAATTTTTGTATTTTTAGTAGAGATGGGGTTTCACCATGTTGGCCAGGTTGGTCTCAAACTCCTGACCTCAAGTGATACACCCACCTCAGCCTCCCAAAGTGCTGAGATTATAGACATGAGCCACCGTGCCAGGCCTCATAATTGCTTCTGCATTCAATCTGTTGCAGAAAAACTTCACTGTATTTTTATGACAGAATGACAGTGAAGACGGCAAATACTACCTTTATATTAATATGAAAAATCATTTTGACCTCCATGAACCCCCTTCAAGGATCCTAAGGATCATACTTTGATCACTAACTCTGGAGCAAGGTTGTCTAATGTTAAGGTCACTTCCTAGCTATATTTAAACCCTCTTACCCTCTTACTAGCTGTACTCAAACCCCTCTGTCCCTCATTTCTCTCATTTCAAAACTGGGAATAATAGCAGTACCTACTTCATATAGTTTTTTTATACTTAAAACAGTTCTTATTACAAGATAAACATTATATAAGTATTTACTATAAGCATTATATAAGTAATCTTCATGATACTACGTACTATAAAGTAGCTTGTTATTCTCATCTAATAGATGAGAAAATTAGTGTAAATAGGTTGTGTGACCTATACAAGGTAACACAGTTTAAGTGGCAGAACTCAGGTTTGAATCTAATGACATAATTTTGAAATCTATGGTTGAAAAAGGCACTATGTAAACCGGCCCCCATCTTATGGTTCATAACACTCTCCCCACAGCTTTCTATGTTCTGGCCATACTCTCCTTTCAGTTTCTCTACAGCTTTACATGCACCTCAACTCCAGGGCATCTGTGCAGACTGTTTCAGCCTGGAATGCTGTCCTGCTTCTGCTGTTTAAGTAGTTGCCTCCTTCTGATCCCCTAAGTCTCAGCAGCCTTTCTGAACCACTCTATGTAAATAGCAGCTCTTTTTCCATTCCTCAGTATTCTCCATTCCAACACAAGGTTTATTTGCTTCCTAGTACTTTGGGTTTTGTAACTTGTTTACCAGACTTCATTACTTACAGATTGTCTATCTCCCCACTGGACTGTAAATTCCAAGAGAACAGGGTACATTTCTGTATTGCTCACTACTTTGCATTCAAAGCTAACAAGCATACGATGATTTCTGGACATGAGACAGGTACTTAAAAAACATATATAATCAATGAACCATACGTTTATATGTCCTCAGACAACTCATTTAAACCCTTTGGGTTTCAGTTTCCTAAAGATTAGTTATTTTCTAACTCTAAAATCCTAAAAATAGATTTGAGTACTTTCATTTGAAAAACAGAATAGTACTGACCTATGTAGAGATCTCTATACACTAAAAGTACTGTGCCTAGTTAGAAAATATATGTTTACAGAATTTCTCTGTAAACACGTGTTTCTCTGTAAACGTATTTTCTAACTAGGCACAGTACTTTTAGTACGTAAAGATATCTACAAAGCACAGCTATAAATAGACTGCAAGGTATCTTTTATTTTTTCTTGAGATTGGGGGTCTCACTATCTTGCCCCAGCTGGTCTTGAACTCCTGGGCTCAACCAATCCTCCTACCTCAACCTCCTGAATAGCTGAGATTACAGCATACACTATGATGCCTGGCCTTGCAAGCTGTATGTTTAACCATACAATATAAAATTCTGAAGATCATTTATTCTACTGTATATTACATCTATCCCATCAGCTGGTAAAAACTATATTTAAAAAAACTCAAGCTGGCCGGGTGCGGTGGCTCACACCTGTAATCCCAGCACTTTGGGAGGCCAAAGCAAGCAGATCACGAGGTCAAGAGATCAAGACCATCCTGGAAAACATGATGAAACCCTGTCTCTACTAAAAATACAAAAATTACCCGGGTGTGGTGACAGGTGCCTGTAGTCCCAGCTACTTGGGAGGATGAGGCAGGAGAATTGCTTGAACTTGGGAGGCAGAAGTTGCAGTAAGCCGAGATCATGCTATTGCACTCCAGCCTGGTGACAGAGTGAGACTCCGTCTCAAAAAAAAAAAAAAAAAAAAAGAACACAACTGATATTCCAGCCATACTACCTTAGTTTCAGAATATATAACAAAGAGGCTATCATAGAAAATGACTATCTTTTTGATTACTATGACAATGGAAACCTTTTTATTATTAATAGTATTACTATTATTTAGAGATGAGGTCTCACTACGTTGCCCAGGCTGGTTTTGAACTCCTGGGCCCAAGCAATCCTCCCATCTTGGGATTACAGCTAGGACTACAAGTGAGCACCACTGTACCAGAGGTGGTAATAGAAACCTTTATTAGCAAGCCCTAACTACAACATAATGAACAAAATAATAAACTGCTGGAATGTGATCTGAAGAAGGTAAAGAACTACTGGCCAGAAAGAAAACTCACAGTACTTGTCTAAGCTCACTAAGCATAATATTATGTGTCCTTGGGAAAGTTACTTAACCAATCTCTGGCTTCAGATTCCTCACTTATAAAATGAGAATAATGTACATAGTTATGACAAAGGTTTATTTTGAAAGATTTAATAAATCAACACACATAAGGTCCTACTTAGAACAGTGACTGTACAACGTAAGTCCTCAATGGATGCTTGCTACTATTATTATAGAAATATTATCAATACAATTATTTAATTTTTGAACAATTTAGGAGGCATTGTTTTCCCTGTAGCATTCAAGTACAGAAATTATTTATCCATTCTTTCAGCTAATATGCACTGTGAATACCAATTACATGCTACATGCCAAGTAAAACGTTAAAGATACAATAGTGGGCAAAACTAACTGTGGTAAGTCCTCTCAAAGATTTCTAGTGGATCAAAATTATAATTATCAGGACAACATATGAGACAGCCAATGATGGTTTTGCTACCACTAATTTTCAAACTTGATCAACAACTATGACGATATTTCAACATTTAAGTCTAAAACTTAGGCATTTAAGACATACTGTTAGTATAATTACCAAATTTCCTAAGGAAAAGCCCAGAGCTGCACTGTCTAATATAGGAAGCTACTGTGGCTACAGCTACTTTGGCAACCTATATCAGATGGCACAGATATAGAATATAGCCATCATCAAAGAAGTTCTATTGGACAGCATTGATCTAGATGTAGCCCAGATAGTACAATTATGCTGAGTAAATTCAATTCTTCAATAAATACCAAGTTTAGATAACAGAAAGGTTTTTTACAAACACATTTATAAAAGGGAAACACTTCCAAAAATATTATTCAAAGGCAATAATTAAGATGTTATTACCTTACGTAAAATTGCTTAATAAATAGAAGCTATCCACCAAAGATTACCAAAAATGCTAATATGTCAAACTATATAGAAAATTTATTCTTTATCCTGTAAAAAGTTAAAGTCTTAATTTTACCTGTATTAAGGTCAGTTTTCTAAAGGAGGAGGTGGCACAGGAATTCGGCAGAGTTCAAGTGAGGAATTCATTTGTTAAGAGTTAAATATTTTCCAATTCTATAAAAAATGAAAATAGAAAACTGAAATATTGAGGTAATGTTCTGAAGAATATAATACAAAGAACAGTTTTGATAGGCATTTATAATATAGCTTATCTAATTTTAAGAACTAATTATAGATCCAAAATTTTCTTCAATAACTAGCATACTTGTATACGTTTATCAAACCTAATTATTTTGGAGACAGAAAGTCTGAATTTTAATTTCAAATTTGCCATTAATTATCTATAAGACCTTGAGTAGGTTACTCAAAATTATCTGGAGCCTCACTTAAATTATCTATAAAATTAAGTCCTTTTCAGACAAACATTCTATGATCCTTTTGAAACATGTTATAGTGATTTTTCTTTCTCTCTCGCTCATACACACACACACACACACACACACACACACACACACACAAACACTCACTCATTTAAAAAAATAACCTCATTAAAATCATAATATGCAGTATAAAACCAAGCTTAAATATTAAGTATTATGAGATACAAAATCATTTTGGATGAGTTTCACATAACTGAAAAACTTACCTTTTGTTAAAAAAGAATATAAAAAATGTTATTACTGAATTTTTGGCACAAAAACACATTAAAAGATTTTATCAGAGAATCATTTTCAAACTGCTAAAAATAGAGACTTTTCTTAGAAAGTAATAATTATCTTATGTGTTTGCTGACTACATTATGCTCTACCTTCTTTAATACAAAGAACACTGCGATACCATTCTCCTATAATTATTTTAACTGAAGATGTGTCAGGACCCCCTACTCCACCACAGTAGTTGACAGTTTATCTCATATACTGGGCTTTCACATGAGAGTTTTGTTTTATGAGAAGGTTCTGCAGTGGAGGGAAGAACTTGAAAAGGAGTAAGGGAATATCTCTGGAAAGATACAAAAGAGACTGGTAATACTCTGAGAAAGGGCACTTGATATCATAAAAATAGGGTGGTAAAAACTCTCTTTTTGTACCTTGAGAATTTTGAACCAAATCACCAAGACAACTGCCAAATTTTTGAAGCAGTATAAGTAGGCAGATTGGCTATGTGGGGAACCTCTACAGAGACAGATCTCCCACAATCTTCCAGGGCCAAGGAGACATACTCAGTAGGCTCTCAATTAAAAAAGTAACAAACAAAAAGGGCAAATGACAAGAACACTGAGTTTTATTAAACTTTAACACAATGCTAAAATAGCTCAATCCCTGTCTAGTTGAAGGTAATTAGGTCCTTACCAATTTGTGCACCAAAGAAGAATGTGATCCCTATTGGGAACACCGTACAGTGCCTCTATGGTTCTTTCATATACAAAGTCTGGCACACAATTTAAAAATCACTAAACGTGCAAAGGAACAAACAAATATGACCAATAATTAAGAGCAAACTAGTCAAGAGAATCAGACTCGAATACAATCTACAAATGAAGTTAATACACAAGGACAATTATTTAAAGACAATTATTAAGTAATCCTGACTAATAGAAAATAGAAGGGGAAATGTACAGAACTGCTGAAGATGCAACATTTGACCAATGGATTAGGAACTACAAAAATAATTAAATAAGCACTCTAGAATAAAAAAATACAATATATGAAATTAAGAGCTCAATATAGAGCCCTCTCAGCATACCTGGCAATGCATCAGTCTCAGAATCATAAGAATTTAGTATCATTTAGTATCTTGGTCTTACAGCAAACGAGACAACAGTGGAATGAAGTAAGGATGAGTAAACTAGAAGACAAATCAATAAAAAATACCTAATCTGAAGCATAAAGAGAAAAGAATAAAAAACAGAGGAAGGGGAAAGGGAAAGTAGTGAAAGGAAGTGGGGGAGAGGTTTAAGGAAAATGTGAGACACACTCACAGTGTCTAATATATATATATATATATATATATATATATATGTAAATATATATATATATGTATGTATGTATAACAGAAGTCCTAGAAAAGTGGAGAAATTGATAAATCCAACATTCAAAGACAGAGTAACTGGAGTTTTCAAAAACTGATGAAAGAAATCATTCTAGAGATTCAGAATGCTCTGCCAACACCAAGCAGGACATAGTTAAAAGAAAATTCTACCTATGATGCCATAAACTAGGGAAGAAAGGCAAGAAGAAAGGGAGGAGAAAAAAAATCATAAAAGCAGCCATAGAAAAAAAGGATTTGCTCTTCAAAACACAGTAAACCGACAAATTTCTCAACAGAAACAACAGAAGCCAGAATATAATAGAATAACACTGTTAAAGGGCCAAAGAGAAAAGAACTGCCAATCTAGAATACTATGCCCAGCAAAACTATCCTTCAAAAATAAAGGTGAAATTTTAAAATTTGCAAAAAAAAAAAAAAAAAATTCTCACCTACAAGCCTGTACTAAAAGAAAATTAAAATAAATTATTCAGGCAGAAGCAAATTATCCTAGATCATAAACATGGAAATGTAGGAAGAAATACACAATATCATCTACTCAGTTCTGGGGCATAAAAATATATATATCAGGGTAAATAATGTAAGGAAATAAGTTAATAGTGATAGTTCAAAACAGTAACTGAAATGCCTTATAAGGTTTAAAGGTTCTAAGATTTCAGCAGTTCTGTGACAGTGGTAATAGTAATAGGTTGTATTATACTGTAAAAAGTTAAAGATGGATGTTAAAATTTTTAGGATAACCATTAAAACAAACAAATAACATACACACACACACACACATATACATATATATAAAAAACAAGTTAGAGGGAAAATATAATATTGAATCTAAAAGCAGACAAAAAAGAAAAAAAAAAAAGATAGGCCAAATAGCAAATGACAGTAAGATTATACATATAAACCCAACTATATTAATAATTATATTACAATATATAGACCAAGCTTGTCCACAGCCCAGGGCAGGGTTTGAATGAGGCCCAACACAAATTTATAAACTTTCTTAAAACATGATGAGATTTTCTTTTTTTTTGCAATTTTTTTGTAGCTCATCAGCTATTATTAATGTTAGCATATTTTATGTGTGGCCCAAGACAATTCTTCTGCTTCCAGTATGGCTCAGGGAAGCCAAAAGAGTGGACACCTCTGATTTAGACAAAATTCTTCTAATAAAAGACAAATTTTGTTAGGCTGGATTAAACAAAGAAGCACAGTCCTTAAAAAAGACACATTAATTTCAGAGAACGAATTAATGGCAAGAATGATATTATAGATTAAAGAAATATTACATAATGATGAAGGGATCAATCTGACAGGAAGGTACCACAATCACAAACTTACATGTACCCAGTGATAACCTCAAAATACATAAAGTATTAGGGCATGGTGGCTCAAGCCTGTAACTACAGTACTTTGGGAGGCAGAGGCAGGCAGATAGCTTGCGCTCAGGAGTTCAAGACCAATCTGGGCAACATGGCAAAACCCATGTTCTACAAAACAAACAAACAACACCGAAAAAACTAGGGTGTGGTGGTGTGTGCCTATAGTCCCAGCCTCTTGGGAGACTGAGAGGATCACCTGAGCCTAGGAGGTCAAGTCTGCAGTGAGCCATGACCATACCACTGCACTCCTGCCTTAGCAACAGAGTAAAATAAAATAAAACAAAATAAAAACATAGAGCAAAAATTTGCAGAATTAAAAGGAGAAAAAGACAAAGCCATAATCATAGTTGGAGACCCACATCTCTCTCAGCAATCTGACAGAAAAAGTGACCAAAAATCAGTAAGATTTGAATGGTGCAATTTACAAACAACCAAAATGACTAATACAGAATATTGTACCTAGCAACAACAAAATGTGAATTCTTTTCAAAGACTCCCTGCATACTGAGCCATAAGAGAAGTTTCAACATACTTAAAAAAAGATGATAGCATTCAAAGTATGGATTCTTTTTTTTTTTCCAAGTATGGTTTTTAACCACAACAAAAATAAGCTACAAATCATTAACAACAATAACAAAAATAATAAATAAAAACCTAGAAAAACAACTACCTGGAAAATTAAAATTCAATTTCTTTTTTATTTTTTAAATTTAAAATTAAATAGAGATGACATCTCACTATGTTGCACAGGCTGGTCTTACACTCCTGGGCTCAGGCAATCCTCCCGCCTCAGCCTCCCAAAGTGCTGGGATTACAGGCGTGAGCCACTACACTGGACCTAAAATTACATTTCTAAATTATCTATAGGTCAAAGGAGAAATCTCTACAAAAAAATCAAAAAATAAGCTGGGTGTGGTGACATATACCTGTGGTCCCAGCTAATCAAGAGGCTGTGGGGTGAGAGGATTGCTTGAGCCCACGAGTTCAAGGCTGCAGCAAGCCATGATTGTACCACGGCACTCCAGCCTGGGCAACAGGGTGAGGCCCTGTCTCAAAAAAAAAAATCCCCAAAACACAACAACAACAAAAAAAACCATGACAGTATAAAATGGACACATTTCTTTAAAAATACAAATTACTAATGCTGAAAGAAACAGAATATCCAAATAATCCCAAAGCAAATAAAGAAAAATGGAATGTATTATTAAAAATCTTTCCTCAGCCAGGTGCAGTGGTTCACGCCTGTAATCCCAGCACTTCGGGAGGCAGAGGTGGGTGGATCACCTGAGGTCGGGAGTTCGAGACCAGCCTGACTAAAACAGAGAAACCCTGTCTCTACTAAAAATACAAAATTAGCCGGGCATGGTGGCACATGCCTGTAATCTCCACTACTTGGGAGGCTGAGGCAGACACTCCAGCCTGAGGAACAGGGCGTGATTCCATCTCAAAAAAAAAAAAAAAAAAAAAAAACAGTAAAGCCCTAACAAAAATTAACACAGACATTACAAGGAAGGAAAATCAAACACTAATTTCTATCATGAACACAGATGCAAAAATATCAATGAATTAGCAAATAAAATCTAGTACTATACATAGAGAATACCATATATAAAAAAGAATTTACTCCAGGCATATAACAGCAGTTCAGGAGAAAATTAATATGATCATCCAAATAGGTATAGGAAAAGCATGACATGTTCAGTATTCAGTTATGATATAACTCAAAAATTCATTTATATTGAAAAATTCATGAAGAATATCCATAAAAAGCGGATAGCAAGCATCACAGTGAATGGTAAAATATTGAAAACTTACCCCTGGAGGTTGAAAATAAGACAGAGATGACCATTATCACCACTTCTATTCAACATTGTACTGGAAGGCCTAGCTAGTACCATAAGGCAAGAAAAACAAAAGGAATAAGGACTGGAAAAGAAGAAATGTTATTATTTGCAGATGATATAATTATATACCAAGAAAACCCAAGGAGTCTATAGATTATTAGAATAAGTGAATTTATCTAAGTTTCTGAATATAAGGTTAATACATAATAATAAATTGTGTTTCTATAAACCAGCCACAAATTTTTAAAAATGCACCTTACAATAGCATTAAAAAAATAAAACTAGAAATAAATCTAACAAAAGATGTGTAAGATCTCTACACTGAAAACAAGAAAACATTTTTGAGCCAGGCATGGTGGCTCACGTCTGTAATCTCAGCACTTTGGGAGGCTGAGGTGGGTGGATCACCTGAGGTCAGGAGTTCAAGACCAGCCTGGCCATCATGGTGAAACCCCATGTTTGTAAAAAAAAAAAAAAGAAAAGAAAACATTTTTTGACAGAAAATAAAGATAGTCTAAATAAAGCAGAGGATATACCACGTTCTTGAATTGGGAAAACTCTTGGTTAAAGATGTCAGTTCTCCCTCAACTAATCACTCCCTTTAGGAAGCATGTGTATTGCCTAATGTGTCACTGTGTGGGGTGGGGGCAGGAAAACTGTAAGGTCCTAGCACAAAAGCCAGCCCAAAACTGAGATTGGACCAAAACCATAGAGAACACCCCCATCCTCAATCATGAACCTAATACTAAAGAAGGAGAAAAAGTGTGAGGAGAGAAGAGCCTTCCATTTCTCAACAAGATGGAGTGACAGGAAGCGATTTACTTTCTTGCCTGAATTTAAGACAGGGAAGAAGACTGGGCATGATGCTTATGCCTGTAATCCCAGCACTTTGGGAGGGCAAGGCAGGTGGACCACTTGAGCTTAGGAGTTCGAGACTAACTTGTGCAACATGGTAAAACCCCCTCTCCACAAAAAATACAAAAAGTAGCCCAGCGCAGTGGTGCACACCTGTAATCCCAGCTACTTAGGAGGCTAAGGCAGGAGAATCACTTGCGCCTAGGCAACAGGAGTGAAAGAAACACACACACACACACACACACACAGAAGAAAATATGAAACAAAGGCAGGTCACAATGGCTTACACTTGTTATTCCAGCACTCTGGGAGGCCAAGGCAGGAGAACTGCTTGAACCCAGGAGTTTGAGACCTTGGTGACACAGTGAGACCTTGTCTCTACAAAAAATTTTAAAAATCAGCCGGGCATGGTGGCACATGCCTGTAGCCCCAGCTACTCAGGAGGCTGAGGTGGGAGGATCATTTGAACCTGGGAGGACAAGGCTACAGTGAGTCATGACTTGTCCCACTGCACTGCAGCCTGGGCAACAGAGTGAGACTCTGACTCAAAAGAAAAAAAAAAAAAAAGAAATATATGAAACACAAGTTTTCAAGACACTGGATACAGATGATGAAGAACAATAAAGTTGCCTCAACTTTCTTCCTCAAGACTTTCCAGGCTGCAGGGTAAGGAAGAGAAGAAATGCAAGTGAAATGTGGTAGACTCCCTGAGTTAGGGAGGCAGAACTGAGTATAGGCAGACCAAAGTATTAGAGGACAGAGTAATGCGGAGAGCTGTACTGAGAATCAACTCTGGAGATCTGCAAAGGATCCCTCTCTAATAGTCAAATGAAAACTGATCAGCACACTGTGTGTGTGAGGAAACTACCAGAAGCCAGGAAAACAAGCACGAGAAAGATTAGAGGTAGCAGTGTCTAGAACTTATACAGGGCCAGAAATAGTGCCACTTCTCAGCAATTGCACTGAAGATAGGGTCAAGTATACATAAAAGTTCTTCCTAAGTAATGAGGACTAACTAGCCCTACAGTGAACACAGATCCAGTAGTATCTATTAAATCTTAAAATCTATTTTTTTTTTTTTGAGACAGAGTTTCACTCTTGTCACCCAAGCTGGAGTGCAAATACACGATCTCAGGTCACTGCAACTCCTGCCTCCTGGGTTCAAGCAATTCTCCAGCCTCAGCCTCCCAAGTAGCTGGGATTACAGGTGCCCACCACCACACCCAGCTAATTTTTGTATTTTTAGTAGAGATGGGGTTTTACCATGTTGGCCAGGCTGGTCTTGAACTCCTGACCTCAGGTGATCTGTAAAATCAAAACCTGGAAGGATCAAACTATTTTCAAATAAATGTAACTGCATGCCAGAGCAGAGCTCAAAAACATTTATAGGAATACGAAACTATCCCACATAATGCAAAAGTTTGAAAAGTGCTTGCATACTGGAGCTTTCCCTTCTCTCTGCTTTTAATATCTAGCAGCCATATGAAGAAGCCAGGGCTAGCTTGATGAAGAGACACAGGTCGACCAACAGCCAGCACTATTCAATAAATGTGTGAGTGAAGCCATCTTAAATAACAGTCCCAGTCAAATGACATGAGTAATCTCAGGGAAGACCAGAAAAAGAACTGCCCAGATGCCCAAATTACTGACCCACAGAATTATGAGCAAATAAAATAGTTGTCATGTTAAGCTACTAAATTTGAGGGCTATACAATGAAGCATAGCTAGTACATATGTTACAGAAGGGAGTTGACAAATCATTCATGAATCTACTATAAAAGACATTAAAAAGTGTCCATCACTAGATAATTTTCAAAACAGATCCTATTAGCTGAGTCTCTACCAAGACATTCTGAAGAGACACTAAATGCCAGGAACTAGCAACCAGCTCTTAGTTCAAAATGATGCAGGTTTGTATTAGCATTAGAACTCAATGCAGCATTCCTTCCAGTTCCGCAAGCTGCAGAAGAGTGAGCCTACTGAAGAAAGTAATGAAAACAATGATTACCAAAAATCATAGTTGTCCATTTATAGGTCCTGGATATCAATACTTTTAAATTATCCATATAATTTTAGTGTTGTCAATTATCTTCATCCTTTTTTGGCTATCTGCCTGCTCTAGCTACCTGGACTTTCCTGATGTTTCTTGAACATGCCAAAGTCATTCTTGCCTAAGAGGCTTTGTGCTTCTATTCCCTTTGCTGCCCAGCTACTCACATTGGTTTCCTTTTTACTTCATCCAGGTCTCTGTGCTCACTCCAAACAAACAAACAAACAAACAAAAAACACTGGCTAGGCGTGGTGGCTCATGCCTGTAATCCCAGCATTTTGGGAGACCAAGGAGGGTGGATCACAAGGTCAAGAGATAGAGACCATGCTGGCCAACATGGTGAAGCCCCATCTCTACTAAAAATACAAAAATTAGCTGGGTGTGTTGGCGCATATCTGCGTCAGTAACTACAGAGTCCCAGCTACTTGGGAGGCTGAGGCAGGAGAATTGCTTGAATTCGAGAGGCAGAGGTTGCAGTGAGCCAAGACCATGCCACTGCACTCCAGCCTGGCAACAGAGTGAGACTCCCTCTCAAAAAAACCCCAAAAACAAAAGAAACAAACAAAAAAACACTACTCATCACTGATCACAATCACTCTCTATTCCATGATCTGCTTTACAGTTCTCCACATTTACTTCTTCCTGTCTCCTACTAGAACATAAACTCCATGCAGGAAAATGTCTTATTCACTACTAAATCCACAGTCCCTATTTCAGCAGCTAGACAAAGCAGGTAGTCACTAAATGTACAGGGAAGCAAGAAGATTCCTATTCACCTAAGTGGTACTGGGATCACAGCAGAGCAATGACCTCAGAAAATCTTCTCCTCCATAAAAGCAACAAGACACTGGTAAAAATTGTCAGAATGAACCTTTTCAGAACTTTGGAAATTAGCCAAAAGGTTAAATAATACTGGGAAGTATTTATTGTAGAAAAGTAGCTGAGGCTGGGCATGGTAGCTCACGCCTGTAATCCCAGCACTTTGAGAAGCCAAGGCAGGCAGATCATGAGGTCAAATGATCAAGACCATCCTGGCCAACATGGCGAAACTCTGTCTCTACTAAAAATACAAAAATTAGCAGAGCATGGTGGCATGCACCTGTAGTCTCCGCTACTCAGGAGGCTGAGGCAGGAGAATCACTTGAATCCAGGAGGCCCAGGTTGCAGTGAGCCAAGATTGTACCACTGCAATCCAGCCTGGCAACAGAGCAAAACTCCGTCTTAAATAAAAGAAAAGGAAAAGGAAAAAAGAAAAGTAGCTGAATCTCTCAAGTAGCTGAGACTACAGGTATGTACCCACTGTGCCCAGCCTTCAAGGAGTTTTAACTTGCCCTATTCCCATTCCACCTCCTCAGCTCCACAGTAGCCTTTAAACAAACAGCCCACAATCACACCAAGAGCCTGATTGGCAGTTACTGAAGGTAACAGAATGGTCTGCAATGCCTTCAAAGCCTCATTTCTGGAAAACTAATTATTTGACTTATCTGGTAGCTTCTGGAAGACTCTGACATGGTTTGGCTGTGTCCCCATCCAAATCTCATCTTGAATTGTAACTCCCACGATTTCCACATGTCATGGAAGGAACCTGGTGGGAGGTGATTAAATTATGGGGGCAGATCATTCCTGCATTGTACTTGTGATAGCGAATGAGTCTCATGAGATCTGATGGTTTTAAAAACGGGGAGTTTCCCTGCATAAGGTCTCCCTTTGCCTGCTACCATCCATGTAAGATGTGACTTGCTCTTCCTTGCTTTCTGCCATGATTGTGAGGCCTCCCCAGCCACATGAAACTGTAAATCCATTAAACCTATTTTTCTTCCCAGTCTTGGGTATGTCTTTATCAGCAGCATGAAAATGGACTAATACAGACCCCATTTGCAAGGATGTCTTTAATTTGACTTGAAGATCAACCAGTGCAAATAGTCTTTTCCCTAGGAGCATTTGTCCAAAACAGGAGCAGTATTTAATATCCTGGCTGCCTGAGGCAGTGGAGACAGTTAGGGCAAACAACAGACCAACCAAAAAGCCTAAAACGAAAAGCTGGGATTCAGCCACAACGGCTAATGCCTGTAATCCCAGCACTTTGGGAGGCCAAGGCAGGCAGATCACTTGAGGCCAAGGCAAGCAAATTGGGAGTTCAAGACCAGCCTGGTCAACATGATGGTGAAACCATGCCTCTACTAAAAATACAAAAATTAGCTGGGCATGGTGGCACACACCTGTAGTCCCAGCTGCTCGGGAGGCTGAGGCAGGAGAATTGCTTGAACCCAGAAGGGGAGGTTGCAGTGAGCTGAGATCACACCACTGCCCTCCAGCCTGGGCAGAGTAAGACCCTATCTCAAAAACAAACAAACAACCCAGAAAAGAAAAGCTGGGAAATGAGACGTCCATAAAGGACTTTGAAAAGCTCCAACAAATTCCTGGGAATCCAGAAGGCCAAATTTATGCACAGGGATGTATACTCAGAGCTATATATATTCTCAGAAAAAAATCTAAGAAGCCCTTAAAATCTCCTTAGGGGCTAACCTGAGGCTGTGCACATAACTCATTACTGGAGAATTAATAGCATCTTTTGTAACTCTACTGGGAGAGGATTCTTGCAAGCTTGAGCCTGGTTTCTTCCAGACTTCATTCCACATGCCTTTTGCTTTGCTGATTTTGCCTTGTATCATCTCATTGTAATAAACCATAACTGTGAATATAATAACTTGAGTCCTGAGAGTCAATCTTGCAAACCATGAAACGTGGGAATGATCTTGAGGGACCCTCAACAAAGCTCCTAAGCCCTTTGGACATAAACCTAGTAAATGGGCCGGGCGCTGCAGCTAGGCCTGTAATCCCAGCTCTTAGGGAGGCAGAGGCAGGAGGATAGCTTGAGCCCAGGAGTTCAAGACCTGCCTGGGAAATATAGCGAGACCCCGTTCTCCACAGAAAAGAAAAAAAACAAAAAGACCAAAAAAAAAAAAACCCCTAGTAAATGAAGATAACCTCCTAGCTTCCTGCTAGGTAGGACAAGAAGTTCCAGGCTTACCTTGTACAAATCCTGCCCTAGGCCTAGAACCAGACATTTCACCAAGGAACCCCATTCAGTAGGAAATAATATTTTAACGACTACATTCTGGGTGCTAAAGTTTGGGCGTGTCTTAAATACAATTTACTCCCATTTAGTGACGTGGGTGTGGAGAGAGGAAAGGATCCATTCCTTGTATTTAAAGTAAAAGAATTTTTTCCTCCATAAAAAGTAGTATCCAACTCTGAAGAACCTAAAAACATGTTGAATATACAACCTATTTAGGTATGCAGGCACAAAATTAAAGTAGAAAAATAAATTGCAAGAAAATATGTTGAATTTTTTAATTTTAATTTTCAGAGATGAGTTCTTGCTATGTTGGTTGCCCAGGCTAGTCTTGAACCCCTAGCATCAAGCAGTCCTCCTGACTTGGCCTCTCAAAGTGCTGGGATTACAGGCATGAGCCACTGCATCTGGCCCATGTTGAATTTTAGAATAAACCTTTCAAATCCTGAATAAACACATGTTTAAAGTAGTCAGTATTCAAAGAGTTAAGTCAAGAAATGCAGGGTCTGGATTTGGTGGCATTGACAACCTCTAAAAGAATTCCTGGCCGGGTGTGGTGGCTCACGCCTGTAATCCAAACACTTTGGGAGGCCAAGGCAGGCAAATCACCTGAGATTAGGAGACCAGCCTGACCAACATGGAGAAACCCTGTCCCGTCTCTACTAAAAACACAAAATTAGCCGAGTGTGGTGGCACATGCCTGTAATCCCAGCTACTCAGAAGGCTGAGGAGGAAGAACCCAGGAGGAAGAGTTTGCAGTGAGCCAAGATTGTGCCATTGCACTCCAGCCCGGGCAACAAGCGTGAAACTCTGTCTCAAAAAAAAAAAAAAAAAAAGAATTCCTTACTTATAAGCTCTTCTTAAAGGCAAAAATATTTGAAATACTGGCATCTTTTTTTCTTTTGTGTTTTTTCCCGTTTTTTTTTTTATTGTGGTAAAACACACTTAACAAAAAATGTACCATCTTAACCATTTTTAAGTGTGCATTTCAGTAGTATTAAATACATTCATAATGTTGTGCAACCATCACCATACTCTTTTCATCTTGTAAACTAAAACTCTAGGCTAGGTGTAGGGGATCATACCTGTAATCCCAGCACTTTAGGAGGCCAAGGAAGGCAGATCATTTGAGCCTAGGACTTTGAGACCAACCTGGGCAACATGGCAAAACCCTGTCTCTATAAAAAACACAAAAAATAGCTGGACATGGTAGTGCACACCTGTAGTTCCAGCTACTCCAGGGACTGAGGTGAGAGGATCACTTGAGCTCAGAGTTTGAAGTTACAGTGAGCTATGATCATGCCACTGCACCCTAGTATGGGTGACAGTGAAACCCTGTCTCTAAAAATAAAAACATAAAATTAAAAATGAAGGACAAGTTATCATAGCTCAGTCAGGCAACACCACTTAGAAAGAAGCACAGTGCTGGGAGCAGTGGCTTATGCCTGTAATCCTAGCTGCTCAAGTGGTTGATGTGGGAGGATCACTTGAGGCCAGTAGTTCAAGACCAGATTGGGCAATATAGAAAGACCCTATCTCTAAAATAAAAATAAAATAAAGAGGCACAGTGCTTGGTGGAACTCTTTAAATTCTGGAAATAACATAAACCATATTTTAGTGTGCTGCTCTACTCATTTCCTGAATAATTCATTAAGGTGCCAGTTTTAAGTGGGGCCTAGGACATGAGAAAGCAAAAGGTCAAGATACTCTGCCATTTGGGCCTTAAGATCCAGCAAATTCAGTGTATTCAAAGTGTCTGTGGTAGAAGTAGCTGTATAAAGCTCCCAGTAGGCCCTGATCGATTCACAACACAGAGCACTAGGCACAAAAGTCCATCTAAAGCAGGATTTCTTAAACTTGGCGCTACTGGCACTTTAGTCACCCTTGACATTGTGAGAGGCTTTTACATGATAGGATGTTTAGCAGCATCCCTGGCCTCTTCCTACTAGATGCCAATAGCACTCCCCTGAATTATGACCAAGAAAATGTCTGTAAACATTGTAAAGTGTCCCTTGGGGAGCAAAACTGCCCCTGGATAAGACCTACTGTTCTGAAGAGAACTATGCTCTCTCTGCAGATGACTGCTATCCTTTTGAGAAATAGCTCCTTGCTTGGCTTTTGAGCCCCAGCAGAGACTGACCATGTGACCTGACACACTCTCAAGAAGTGAGTATTCTGATCCACCAAGCCATAGAGCTATATGTGCTGGGGGCATTCCATCATTAAGTGGAAGTAATATTGTGTGTCAGATATTAGTTTTTCCTGTCCTTCAGGAACATGGGAGGACTATATTTCTCTATCCTCTTTAAGTCAAATGTGACTTTGTGACTTTCTTTGACCAAAGAATATAAATTATTTCTGTGGAAATATTTATGTGCCAGTATGCAATTCTCCAGCCTGTTCTTCTCTTGTCACTATGATAACGGAAGCAGAGATAAATATACATATGCAATGCTGACCCATCAAATGAAGAACAGCTGCCTGGAATCACCCAACTTGCAACAGATTTTACATGAGAATAAATATATCTCTTTTTTTAAAATTTTAAGCCATTATTTGAAGGTTGGTTGTTACCACTGCATAACCAACTAATCATGACTACAATGGTTATAATGAGGTTAGAGCAGGCTCCAAAAGCACAAGTAAGCTATAGGAACAAATGGCTCAGACACCCATGACACTTACTTCTACTAATCAACTCTTCCTTAATCAGTGGCCTTGTAGAGTTCCCTAAGATCAAATGAAAGCAGAAAGAAAAAAAAAAACAACTTAGGCCTGGTTTATACATAGTTGTATATAATATGCTGGCATTGACTTTACAGAGAAAGTGGCCCTAGAGGACAGGAGAAAGGGAACTCCCAGTAAGCAGAACTTCAAACAGTATCTCATTGTTCACTATCCTGAAGAGACCAAAGGTATATGGATCTATTGGTTTGGCTAAATGACTTTTGTCATCAGTATTTGCTCAACAGGCTCAATGGTCTTGTCAGCAGGAATAGAAATTACACCCTGGCTCAACACAGACTTCTCCTCACCAACGCTGATGTCCAATTCCATGATATGCCAGGCTGTTTCATACCTCACACATTTTCTTATGCTACACTCTTCTCTGGAATGCCTTTCAACTACCCTCTATCCTAATTATCCTCCCCTTCTTCCAACACTGAGACCAACAGTTGCCTCCTCTATAAAGCCCTTTCATAGCATACAACCCTGCATCAATTCAAAGCCCTCTCCTTCCTCTTCACTCAGAAGTTCTCAACATAGGGTCCACATTTCCCCAGGGATCTATAATAAAACTCATAAACTTTGATACTCTTTTTACCAAACTCTAACTAAAATTTACAATTTCATTAGATTGTGAGTATAGGCAAAACGATAAAACAAACAACCATAATATTTTTGTGATTTGGTCAACAATAGAAATCACAGGTTTTAGGCTGGGCGTGGTGGCTCAGGCCTGTAATCCCAGCACTTTGGGAGGCCGAGGCGGGTGGATCACTTGAGGTCAGGAGACCAGCCTGGCCAACATGGTGAAACCCCATCTCTACTAAAAATACAAAATTTGCCAGGCATCATGGTGCATGCCTGTAATCCCAGCTACCTGGGAGGCTGAAGCGTGGGAATCACTTGAACCTGGGAGGCGGAGGTTGAAGTAAGCCCAGATCACATCATGGCACTCCAGCCTGGGCAACAGAGCCAGACTCCATCGCAAAAAAAAAAAAAAGAAAGAAAGAAAGAAAGAAAGAAAAGAATTCACAGGAATTTTCATATCAAATTAGATATATTTGTTGTTTATCACTATATCATAACACTGTCTCTGGTCAGAGAGCTTCTGTTCTACCCTGGATAAAAATGTTTCCAATCTCATCTGCCCAGATATTTGGCTAAACATTTTTCTAAGTGCTTCCATTATGAGATTAACATTTAAATCTACAGTCTGAGTAAAGCAGATTGCCCTCCGTAATGGCAATGGTGGATGCCATTTAATCAGTGGAAAGTCTGAATAGGACAAAAAGGCTAAGCCTCCCTCAAGTAAGAGAGAGTTGGTTCCTCCTGCTTAAGGACATTGGCTTTCTTTTTTTTCTTTTTCTTTTTCTTTTTTTTTTCTTTCTCTGCTTTAGGCTTTGTTTTACTGCAAGAGGGACATTGGTTTTCTCCTGTCTTTAAATTCAAACTGAAACATCGGCTCTTCAGTGTCTCAATCCTGAGTGAGTGCTACTATGTTATCTCTGGTTCTCAGGCCTTTGGACTGCGTCTGACTGGAACTATACCAGCAGCTCTCCTGATTGTCCAGCTTGCCAACTACCCTGCATATCTTGGGACTTGTCAGCCTCCTAAATTGTGTAAGCAAATTCCTATAATAAACCTTATAATAAATCACACATACACACACAGACATACACACACACACACACACACACACACACACACACACACACACACACATCCTTATTGGTTCCGTTTCTCTGGAAAACCATGATGAAGACAGTTCCTGACTTGTTCAGAATGACCTAAGGATATATGCAGAATTCATCTCTTATATCTCTCAGAACAAGAATACAAGTTATAGATGGGAATGCCTGCCTCTGGTATAAGGCATTCCATTACCATGCCTTCTTCAGTAGAACAGGGCACATAAGACTAGTGGCTAGGCAGATACTCAAACAGAGAGCAAACATCAATCTCTCTTTTTAATGACAGAGAGTGACTCTTTCAAGACCTCCTTATCTTGGCCTTCAGGCAAGAAAAAACCCCTTTCTTTTCCCCTCAAGGAGCAGGGAATAGTTTATTTCTTTCTATTAATACTGTCCTTCCAAAGAAGTCCTCTCTTCTTCTCCCTTTTAAACCTCATAAATTGATGGGGTAGGCAGAATCATAATGGTAATTAGTCACAACAGCCCATAGTATTCAATACCTTCTGTTCTCAGAAACCTGTGTGCAGGTTGAAGAATCCTCTTATTGGGCAGGCGTGGTGGCTCACACCTGTAATCCCAGCACTTTGGGAAGCTGAGGCGAGTGGATTACCTGAGGTCAGGAGTTCAAGACCAGCCTGGCCAACATGGTGAAACCCTGTCTCTACTAAAAAAACAAAAATTGGCCGGGTATAGTGGCACATGCCTGTAATCCCAGCTACTTGGGAGGCTGAGGCAGGAGAACTGCTTGAACACGGGAGGCGGAAGTTGCAGTGAGCGGAGATCACGCCACTGCACTCCAGCCTGGGCGACAAGAGCAAAACTCCATCTCAAAAAAAAAAGCATGGGGGTGGGGAGGAGAGTAGTCTTCTTATTAAACCATAACTCTTCTGGGGCAGGTAGTATGTCTCACTTGCGTTTGCATTTCCAGTTCTTAATAGGATCTAGTACATAGTTAGCACTTAATTCCTACCTATTGAATGAAGAGCTTAACAGCACTACTAAGCAGTCAGCAGCAGATACAGTATAGAAGACAAGGAGCAAGTATGGCAAAGATTACTAGTTGCCATCCAACACAGATCCTCACTCCACCCCCACTGATCTAGTCTGTATGCTCAGCTAAAAGCCATTTCCGAACCTTACCTGTAGCTAAGTATAGCCAAATGACTACGTTTCTGTCAATGAGATCAGAGGAAGAATTGTGTAGGAAATTCTAAAGAGATTTTTTTTTAAAAGATGAGAGGTACAGCTCTTTTGTCTGTGCCTTTCTTCCTCCCTGCTTCTGCCTACAACATAAATGTGATGGCTGGAGATCCAGCAACCATTAGGTGATCTTGAAAATAGAAGACACATACTAAGGATGACAAAAGAAAAAGACAGAAGCAGCCTGTGCCCTTGACAACTCCATGGAGTTGCCATATAGGCCCTAGATCGCCTACCTTTGAATTTTTATACAAGACAAATTAACTACTTTAAGCAATGATTATTTCTTATCTCTGTTTCCAATAGCCAAACACAATTCCTAACTGATAAGGCAAAAAAGAGACTCCAGCAACAAATTTGTATTCTAAAACAACAACAGCCATCTCAGCTATGCCTCAATTTAATGTTGATAAAATATAAGATATTTCTACTGATATGGGAGGGGTAGAATAGGAAGCAAGACTGAACAAAGAGATTCTACTCTTTAAGGGCACAACATACAGTTCAGTTGGATGGATGTTTAGAGTACTTTAGTACACCGACAAATTTCATACTACAGTACTATCATTTTTTGCCAACAGTTGGTAGTTATATTCTAAAAAGACAATGTGGCTTACAAAACTGTGACTAGAAAGACCAAATTACATGAAAGTAATGGGTTAAGAAAAATAAACTTTTTATCAAAAAAAAGAGAAACAATGTAATGGAAGATGTTAAACTAGCTGTTTAAGACTTGTTCAAATATATATATTTGGATATATATATATACACACACACATATATATATATCATACACATATGTGTATACACACACACACACACACACACACACACACGGAAAGGAATTTAAGGAGGTTATTGACAAGTCTTAGTACCTAACAAAAGTCTCTATTAATTAAGAATCAGGGAGACTGTTTTCACAAGATAGTGCTGAAGGCGAAAGAGGAAGCTCCTACCCCTCTTAAAGCCGAAGCCAAAGCAAAGGCTTTGAAGGCCAAGAAGGCAGTGCTGAAAGGCATCCACAGCCACATACACAAAAAAACAAGGTCTGCAAGTCACCCACTCTCAGTGGCCCAAGGCACTGCAGCCCCAGAGGCAGCCCAAATATCCTTGTAAGAGAGCAGGATACAAGGAAAAAGACGCTTGACCACTAGGTCATCAACGTCCTCCTGACCACTGAGTCTGCCATGAGGAAAACAGAAGACAACAACATACTTGTGTTCATTGTGGATGTTAAAGCCAACAAGCACCAGGTCAAATAGGCTGTAAAGAAGCTCCATAACATTGATGAGGCCAAGGTCAAGACCCTGATCAGACCTGATGAAGAGATGAAGGCCTATGTTCAACTGGCTCTTGATTATGATGCTTTGAAGGTTGCCAACAAAATTGGAATCATCTAAACTGAGTCCAGCTGGCTAATTCTAAATATATATATTAATATCTTTTCACCAGAAAAAGAAAGAATCAAGCACTATCAACAGTTAAGTAACCATAATGACAAAGGTGATAGATAAATTTGATTCTAACACTTTTTGACGTTTCATGAGTTACAATAGGACAAAACAGATATTCTGTAACCCATGCTTTGCCATTCAATAAATTGAGGCCACTTACCATATTTTATGACTACTTTTTTGGCAGTTATATTTCAAACCTAGAAAGTACTATAATTCTATAAATATCAAAGTCACATCTCTTAATATATTATATTATTGAGTTTTTATGCTTTTCTCTAAAATTAAAGTCTAGTCATTTACTTTTTCTCAGTTTTGTCTCCATGGCAGCCAGATACCCAAACAGAAAGCCTAGAATTCACACAGATGAACCGTAAGTTTCTAAACTGGACCCACATCAAGGTAAACACATTTGCAATGCCAGCTTTTAGTATATATCATTGAGTGAATGTTTATGCAAAGATTAATGCGTATATCCATCATATAGCGTTATCAGAAAAGGATTCTGGACTACTCCAACTCTTATTTTTCAATTTTAGTTTAATTCTAGAACTAGATAGCTTTCAGGGACAGTAAGAGAATAGGATATGAATGTCTATACAAATTAGCACAGGTCTGAATCATGAAAGAAATGAGTTTGATTTATGGAAAACAGCTAAGTGCCAAGTAAGAACTAATGCAAACCAAAACATTCAGCACAATTTTCATTTCTGGCAACTTCAGCTCCTGACTAGAAAAGCTATCCTAGCTATGACATGCCAGGCACGGTGGCTCACGCCCGTAATCCCAGCATTTTGGGAGGCCACAGCAGGCAGATCACCTGAGGTCAGGAGTTCTAGATTAGCCTGACCAACATGGAGGAAACCCTGTCTCTACTAAAAAAATACAAAATTAGCTGGGCATGGTGGCACATGCCTGTAACCCCAGCTACTTGGGAGGCTGAGGCAGGAGAATCGCTTGAATCTGGGAGGCAGAGGTTGCAGTGAGCCGAGATTGCGCTGTTGCTCTTCAGCCTGGGCAACAGGAGTGAAACTCCAGGAAAAAAAAAAAAAGAAGCTATCCTAGCTATGACATTAAATGGTGAAAATTTATTGAGCTACAAAAATATTAGTAGAGTTGGCAGTCCTTTCTCTAAAGCTAAAACTACTGTTTCTGCTTCATACCACAAGTGCCAAAGCCTTGAATTAGATCAATGACTCTGAAGTGCAGTGGTGAACCAAATAATCAAGGGAATTTGTTTCCAAAATACCTCTACCCCTTTCACACTCCCCCACTCTGTAAGATTCTGAAGGGAAGTGGAGATGATATATATAAGTGATATGTGCATGCCTTTTTAAAAACTCCTAGATTGTTTTGAGGTATCTATTTCTAACTTCATGAAGAATTAGGTCCAAACTTTTTTTAAACACTTTATCAATCACAGGCTTAAGGAGCAGAGCCACAAAGTGACAAGGGCCCAGCAGAAGGCTAGGTTATAAGGAGCTGTACTCAGAACAGATATAACCAACTTTCAGAGCTTTCTGTGCTGGCTCCCTCCAGAATCCACTGCACTTTAGTCAGTGACAAGTGTTCAGTTCAACATCCCAAGAAAAGCAAACAGTCTACTAGCCAGATAAAAATGTAAAAAGAAGCAATTCTGGAAATAAAATAATAATAATAAGCCACAGACGATGACAGACAAAAATATCTTCTGTTCTGGCTTTAAAAGAACAGTAAACAAGGATCTCTGAGGGGGAAAAAAAAGAAGAATAACAAAGTACTGTTGTGATAACTAGTTTCAAAACTTCTGCCCATATTTTACCATTTCAATTTTTTATTATGTAGCATTGGTTTTTCTATAAGGCTCAGTAGAGGTAAAAATCTCAATCATTCTAGAACTTAACATACTACAAGATGTCAAAACTATGTATTACAAATAAACTTAAATCTGAATCACATTGTCAAGATAGTTTAAGGGCTGGGCTAAAACACACACTTTCAAGGTCTATTTTAGGGCAAACAAACTCCTTTACAATCATTGTTTCGAAAGCCTTATAAACAGGTCCAATACTGAAATGTTTCATAAGAGAGAACTTCTATTACGTATAAATAATCATCCAACCACTACTATATGCTAATTTGGACTAGTGTTTCTTTAACTACTTGGTAATTTCCTACTCCATGCTCAACTTACTGCATTCTACAATGACACCTACAGGCCATTCAAAATCAGCCATTAGTTCTCTAAGACAGCTCTAGTAGGCTGGTTACATAAGAATAAACACACACACACACACACACACACACACACACACACACACACGCCCATGCACGAAAGTAAAGATTTGTTAACTGGCACTCAAAACACGACAGAATTGCATCTAAAATAGAGCCAGAAATTTTCTTTGTGGCTGAGACTGCATTATTCTTGGAAAATGAGAAAAGACAAAGAACAAAACACAAAACATCAATTTAAAATTTTTATCTAAAGCATTGACAAATATCTCAATATTCGGAACATCTCAAACAAACTTTAATGACACACCTCTTTTCCAACTAAAATTTTGAGAAAAATCAAATTTTGATTTAGATTCATATATAGGAATGTAAATTATCATTAATAGAAAATCACATGAAATTTTTCTGACATGCAGTACTGAAATAAGCTTAGGAAAAATTGTAGAGTTGCTGATACTACATTAGACTTTATCTCTTAAGCTAAAAGCAGTATTTCAAACACCTTATGTTTTAACAATTTATAACGCTTATTTTAAAATTACTTTCCAGTGATTCTCTGAAAATTGTTTTTCTGTGAGCTTTAAAATCAAGTTTTTTGTCGTTTGCCCTTCCATAACACACACTGAATAGAACTCCTATTTTAATTCTACATTCTACTGTGGAAACAATGAATTATAAAACTTTTTAAAAATAAGATAATTTATCTTAGAGTATGTTTAAATTCGAGTTGCTAAAAAATCAAATAATTTAATTATAGTTATAAATACATGTTGCCTCTGTCCGAGAGGTTCAGAGTCCGCTTTTTAAACCTAATAAATAATTCATAATTAGCTTAAGACTTATTTACAGAACAAACTACTTAAAAGTTGACCTTTTTCGGCCGGGCGAGGAGACTCATGCCTGTAATCCCAGGACTTTGAGAGGCCAAGGCAGGCCAATCAACTGAGGTCGGGAGTTTGACACCAGCCTGAACAACATGGAGAAACTCCGTCTCTACTAAAAATACAAAATTAGCGTGGTGGCACATGCCTGTAATCCTAGGTACTTGGGAGGCTGAGGGAGGAGAATCGCTTGAACCCAGGATGCGGAGTTTGCGGTGAGCGCCATTGCACTCCAGCCTGGGAAACAAGAGCAAAACTCCGTCTCAAAAAAAAAAAAAAAAAAAAAAAAGTTGACGTTCTTCCCCAAATTCAGAGCATCACCTTATTTGCACAGTCCCTAATTTCCACAATATCGGGGTGAGGGGGAATCCATCAATTAATTTTCTAGTCATTTTCCAACTTGCTCTTAGCTCCTAGTGTAGATTTTTTAAGGATTTACACTTTCCTGAAGATTTTTTTAAAATGTTGTCAGCCTTGTCCCTCAAAACAAATAAATTCACGAACTACAAAACATGAACCTGGCCACAGTCATCGCCAACTAGTAACTGTCAAGTCCATATTTGGGATAAGCTCTTCGTGACTACTCTATCCTCCATGCTACCACCCTTTGCCTACAGAACCGGCCAAGGTAAAAGGCACTCCAGCCAACAAAAAAAGTGTTCTAACACATTAATAGGTTGCAAGACCTCCTCCTTTAGGAGGGACAACCTAGTTGTTTGGGTAAATAACAGCCAAGGATTACATAATGTACAGCTATAATGAGTTTTCAGGATCTGACCACCAGTAAATATTTTTCTTCTCCGCTCCCCCTCCCTACCAATAGGAAATGACCCTAAGAAGCTATCACTGAGATTTCTCTTAGCTGTGTGCAGTGCCGTGTCCTTTTCTCGCCTGGGACTTTGTGCAAGGAATCCCTTCAGCCCTCGCCACACTGCCTTGCTCCCGCCTCTCTCCTCCCTCTCTGCCAGCACCACCGCAGCACCCACGCCCTAAGTGGGCCCCCCACGTCGCCCCACAGGGCTCGGCTTCCACTCGCCTCGGTTGCCTGCCGCCTTCTCCTCCTCACGACCCTCCCAAGATGCTACCTGGTTTACGAGAGGTTCCGGGACCATCGACACTCTGGCTACCGCCTTTCTAGATCACCCTCGCCAGCTCCCTTCTGTAGTTTCCGCGGCCAAAAGAAAAGAAAAACCCTCTTTATCTAGCGCTTTGCGTCCCCCAAAGACAGCACCGCCGCCTACCTGTCACCCTGCTGTCTCCGGCTTCCCACCGCCACCGCCTCCCGCAGCAGCCGGCCAACTGCAGCGTAACAACCAGCCCTCTCATTGGGTGAGAACACGCGCTCAACAACAGCCTCTCTTATTGGCTGCAGCGTGTCCGTGGCCCTGCCCTCTGTGCAGTGTCTAAGGATTCCGTCCCCAGGCAAGGAAAACATCTTCTCTTCCCAGCCCTTCTCTCTTCCACAGTATCTGTTACCTCAGTCAGACTGAGGATGCATATATGTGGGGAAAATGTCGACTTGCAGCCTCCCTCATGTGACCTCTACCTCATTCAGGAATCTCTGACCCAGTATCGGAACGTTAAACGGCTTCTCCGCTTTCCTGCCGTGAGAGACTCGCGGTGACAACCTCCGCTTCCGGTTGGCTCCGGTTGCAGAATTGAGTGTCCTGAGAGGTCAGATTGCTGTCAGGTAAATTAGGGAGTTGGTGGGAGACCCCTTGATTAGGATTAAGAGCTAGACTGTATTCTGGGGAGTGCAGAAAATGAGAGACTAACTGGAGAAGGATGGGAGGGAGGGAGATCGACGAACTAGCAGGAGAGAACTGATGAAGTCCTGGTTTAGAATTGGGATAGGGAGAGGTGGTTGGAGGATTCCATGACCATTACTGTAGTTGTTAAATCCAGGTGCTTTTTCCTGCCTCTGCCACACGTAAAATCCCCCGCCCTTTGACTCATCTTTGTTTGCTTGCCTTTGGATCGAACAAAGGCAGAAGAACAGCATCACTACAAATAATAACAGCTCATTTGTTTTTTATTTTCTAATATTCATATAATATTGACAGTTTTTTTAATAAGAGGAAATTAGAATATATACTTGATAGTCTTCGGTAAACTCAAATTGTATGTAGTGGAAGTGACGTTATCTTCTTATTTCTTAAGGAAAGGATACCAGCACTTTTTCTGTCCTAGAGCCAGCTTCCTTAAGTGGAGGTTGATCTTCATCAGACTTTTAGATTCACTTCAGACACAGGTAGATGGCTTTTAAAATTTTTGGTTGTATGTGTTTTCTTTATTTAACTAATTTCCTTACTGTTATTATTTTAGCGGCTCTGAAATGGAAATAACCACCAGTTTTCAGTCTAAAGCACAATATAAGTCATTTTTTCTAATTTTATCTTTTATTGTCAAGTATACATACAGAAGTGTGTATAAAACATACATTTTTAAAAATTATAACTAACTGGCAGACACTCCTGTAACCACACCTTAGCTTAGAAAATAAAACATTGCCAATAACTTAGAACACGCATTCTTAACAGGGGTGATTTTGCATTTCAAGGGGGTGAAAATTGGTGGGCTGGGGTAGGAATCTTAGTTACTACAATGATTTATGTCCCTCCAAATGGCCACAGTATATAAACAGATATAGAGTATATATGTAGTGTTAAATTTTCATTGGATGGAAACGTGATTAGGAATAAAATGTCTTAAAAGGTTCCTTACAGAGACAGTAATTAAAAATTGGTTGAAAAACACTGCCTTAGAAGCTCCCTGTATGTTTCTGTGATTCCATCTCCTCCACCAAGAGGTAACTATTATCCTGACATGTGCTTAGCACTCACTTGTTTTACTTTAATTTTTCCATCTATGATGCATTCCTAAAAATGAATTTTTAGGCTTTTCAGTTTACATAAATGGGATCAGAGTGCATGTGTATTTTTTTCTGACTCACCCTTTGCTCATTATTATATTTGTGGAGACTTACTCATACTTTTGTATGTAGTTTTTTGTTGTATAATATTCTATAGTGTGACTATACCATAATCTGTTCTATTGTTGGACATTTCGGTTGTTTACAGTTGAGAGAATAAGTAATGTGGCTATAAAGATTATTTTTAAAACATTTCCTTTTTTTATTTTATTAAGACAAGAGTCTTAATGTCTCTAAGAAAATATTTTAAATATTTTTTTATATTCCATAAATATAAACCTTTGATCTGTGATATGTTTATAAGATTTACAGTTGATAAAGTAGATTCATATATCCAAATTGTCCCAAAGACACCTTTTTTTTTTTTTTTTTTTGAGACAGAGTCTCGCTCTGTTGCTCAGGCTGGAGTGCAGTGGCACGATCTTGGCTCATTGCAACCTTCATCTCTTAAGTTCAAGCAATTCTCCTGTCTCAGTCTCCCCAGTAGCTGGGACTACAGGCCTGCACCATCACAACCAGCTAATTTTTGTATTTTTAGTAAAGATGGGGTTTTGCCCTGTTGGTCAGGCTTTTCTTGAACTCGTGACCTCAGTTGTTTCACCTGCCTTAGCCTCCCAATGTGCTGGGATTACAGGCATGAGCCACCGCACCTGGGCTCCAAAGACACTTTAATATTTTCTAATAACGATTCGATAATCTGTTTTGAGATTAAATTGATTAAAATTAAATTTAAATTCCCTTTTCCCAGTTGCACCATCCACATTTCAAGTGCTAGTGGCTACCACATTGGACAGTGTTTATCTAGAATAAGATATTCATATGTTCAGCTTTTCTTTTCTTTTTGTATATATTTTTGAGATGGAGTCTCACTGTCACCCAGGCTGGAGTACAGTGGCATGATCTTGGCTCACTCTAACCTCCACCTCCTGGGTTCAAGCAATTCTTCTCCCTCAGCCTCCTGAGTAGCTGGGACTACAGGTGTGTGCCACCACACCTGGCTAACTTTTGTATTTTTTAGTAGAGATGAGGTTTCACCGTGTTGGCCAGGCTGGTCTCAATCTCCTGACTTCAAATGATCTGCCTGCCTCAGCCTCCCAAAGTGCTGGGATTATAGGCATGAGCCACTGCACCTGCCCATGTTCAGCTTTTCTAGGTCATGCCACTTTTTCAGAATGGTTGTACTAAATTACATTCTCATCACTAAGTTGTGAAAGTAGAAGGCATATCATAATGTGTTTTTCATTCTCACAATCTTGCAAGGTAGGTTATCCTCATGTTACATGAAGAAACTGAAGTTCAGGGAAATTAAGCAGTTTGCCTTGGATTTTACTTTCACTAATGCAAAGCAGGAGAATTTCAAACTCTTCCTTTACATAATCAGGATATCATTATTTGACTTATGGCTATTTGGAAATAGAAGAAAGTTTAAAAAGAAAAATGGGCCAGGTGCCATTGCTCACGCCTGTAATCCCAATATTTTAGGAGGCCAAGATGGGAGGAATGCTTGAGGCCAGGAGTTCAATACCAGCCTGGGCAGCATAGGAAGAGAAGATCCTGTCTCTAAAAACAAGAAAAAGAAAAAAGAAAATGAAAGGTTTCCTAGAGATAATTTTGTCAACTTTCTGCCCTGTTTGAAAAGAAATTTAAATGTTATATTTAGTAAATTCCTATGAAAAAGGATACTTCTGAAATAATTAGTTAAAAGAGAAAACACATTGAATTTATTTAAATAAATTTGCATAGGATAAATGAGTGTATGTATACTTTCATATTTTCTTTCAAAGATTTATCTTTCAAATTACTTAATAGTTTGAGTACAGTAGTATTGTAACTTTGATATAGTCTTTATACCATGATAATGTTTTGATTTATTTTCAAAAACCATTTTATTAAAATTCTTGACCCTTTGTTTTATACTCTCTTCCAAATACTTGATACTCAGGTTAATATTCTAGAATTGACATTTGCCAAAATAAGGGTTTGTCCTATAATCTCTTTAAGCATTTTTAAAATGAAGCCTTAGTTTAAAAAAGATTTTTCGAAAACAGGGTATGCAGAAGCCAAGACATTATCATTCTTTTTTTTTTTTTCTTGAGACAGAATCTCACACTCTAAGCCAGACAGGAGCGCAGTGGCATGATCTCTGCTTACTGCAACCTCCGCCTCCTAGGTTCAAGCAATTCTTCTGCCTCAGCCTCCCAATTAGCTGGGATTACAGGTGCCCACTACCATGCCTGGCTAATTTTTTTGTATTTTTAGAAGAGACAGGGTTTCACTCTGTTGATCAGGCTGGTCTTGAACTTGACCTCGTGATCCGCTGGCCTCAGCCTCCCAAAGTGCTGGGATTACAGGTGTGAGCCACCGTGCCCAGCCGTCTTTATCATTCTAAATAAACATTTGTAATGATCTTCTTTTGTAATAAATGTATTTAGTCTCAAAAGTCAGTCTGAAATCTGACACCATAATTTTTGCCTTCATTTTAGTGAATCTATGAAGTAATAATGGGTTACATGTTTCGTTCAGAGTTGTGTTGCAGTTTTAACTTGTGTATGAGAGTATTGGTTTCCATTCTCATTTAAACGTGAAAATCCTCCCGGGCGTGGTTGTAATCCCCCTGTAATACCAGCGTTTTCGGAGACCTATGCCAGAGGATCGAGGATCACTTGAGGCCGAGAGTTTAAGACCAGCCTGGGCAACATAGGGAGGTTCCATCTCTATAAAACATTTAAAAGTTAGCTGGGCATGGTGCACACTCCTGTAGTCCTAGCTACTCTGGAGGCTGAGACAGGAGACTCACTTGAGCCCAAGAGTTTGAGGCTGCAGTGCCGCCATGAGCTGCTAGATCCAGAGCAAGACCCTCTATCTTTAAAAAAAAAAAAAAAAATATATATATATATATATATATACACACACACACACACACACACACACACACACACACACACACATACAGACACACACATATACATATAATTAAATGTGAAAATCATCTACATAATGTTGTTGTTGTTGTTGTTGTTTGAGACAGTCTTGCTCTGTTGCCCAGACTGGAGCGCAGTGGTGCAATCTCTGCTCACTGCAACTTCTGCCTTCTAGGTTCAAGTGATTCTCCTGCCTCAGCCTCCTGAGTAGCTGGGATTACAGACGCACACCACCACACCCAGCTAATTTTTTTTTTTTTTTTTTGAGATGGAGTCTCACTCTGTAGCCCAGGCTGGAATGCAGTGGTGTGATCTTGGCTCACTGTAGCCTCCACCTCCCGGGTTCAAGCAATTCTCCTACCTCAGCCTCCCAAGTAGCTTAGATTATAGGCATGAGCCACCATGCCCAGCTAATTTTTGTATTTTTTTTAGTAGAGACGGGGTTTCACCATGTTGGCCAGTCTGGTCTTGAACTCCTGACCTCGTGATCCATCCACCTCGGCCTCCCAAAATGCTGGGATTACAGGCATGAGCCACTGCACCCAGCCTAATTTTTGTATTTTTTAGTAGAGACAGGGATTTGCCATGTTGGCCAGGCTGGTCTTGAACTCCTACCCTCAGATGAGCCGCCTGCCTCAGCTTCCCAAAGTGCTAGCATTACAGAGGTGAGCCACCGTGCCTGGCCAACATAATGTTTTTTAGTATCTTAACATGTTTACAAATATTAAGTGTTGGTTGTTTTTCAGAGTTAGTACGTACAGTTTTTTTCCTCGTATCTTGGAACTATTGTTTATTTTTTGAGACAGAGTCTCGCCTAGGCTGGAGTGCAGTGACTCCATCTCAGCTCACTGCAACATCTGCCTCCAGGGTTCAAGCGATTCTCATGCCTCAGCCTCCCAGTGATGTATCTTAAATATACACTGTCTAATAATTACTTCTCTCTTCTAAGATCCTATATAAGAAATCCTACCAGGCTGGGCATGGTGGCTCACGCCTATAATCCCAGCACTTTGGGAGGCCAAGGTGGGCAGATCACTTGAAGTCAGGAATTCAAGACCACTCTGGCCAATATGGTGAAACCCTGTCTCTACTAAAACATACAAAAAAAATTAGCCAGGTGTGGTGACAGGCGCTTGTAATCTCAGCTACTTGGGAGCCTGAGGCAGGACAATCGTATGAACCCGGGAGGTGGAGGTTGCAGTGAGCTGAGATGGTGCCACTGCACTCCAGCCTGGACGACAGTGAGACTCCATCTCAAAAAAAGAAATCCTGCCTTATTATTGGGCCTGTTAATAGTTATAAATAAGGACATAATGGTAATAATTACTTGATTTTACTTCTGGAAAAGCAGTGATTATAGAATTGCTACTCCTTGCCAAGTAATTAGAATTTGGAAAAATAAAAATTAAAGAATTTCTACTGCTAACCTTATATGAATTATAGTATAGTATTATTAATCCATACCCCTTAATTTGAATTAGCAATTTAATTGGAAACTGAGCTGGTTTATTTTTATATTATATATTAAAATAATACTAGTAAAACTGAAGTATTTATATAATTATTGAGGACATATTTTATTTAAGGAAACAAATATGTTGATTAAAAATGAGTCCTAAGGTCTCTGTTGGCCCAGTTCAGGGATCGGCAAACTTCAGTCTGTGGACCAAATCCAGCCCACTGCCAATTTTTGTAAGGTCCATGAGCTAAGAATGGTTTTTACAAATGAACATTTGTAGTCACTTTGATGCTAAAGATCACTAACTTTGAGCCCCAATTAAGCGAAATGTTACCCCCTAAAAAGGGAGTTCCATTTTTTCATCAGTAGACCTGTATTGTAAAAAAAAAAAAATTGTACTCAGTTATTTATTACATTTCGAATTTTATCAATAAGGTATTTGTGGAAGTGTGTTTTCTCTCCCTATATATGTACCTACATAATTGCCTCGATTTTGCCTCTTTTGCTCACAAAGCTTAAAATATTTACTGTCTGCCTTTTTAGAGCAAACTTTCATGTAATCATATGTATTTAAAAGCATTACGGCATTTAAAAAGAATCATCTAAAGAAAAAATTTTAAAAACAGTATATATAACCTTTTTGTTATATATATTTGTGCATTATGAAAGGACTCAAAAGGGAAACAATATTGCTTTGAAGTTAGGAGCAGGGTTCTGAAACCAAACTGCAAGGTTCAAATCTCAGCTGTACCATTTACTATTTTTGTTACCTTTGGAAAGTTACTTAACTGCTTGGAGTCTCATTGTCCTCATCTGTAAAATGGGGATACTAGTAATTTAAGTTCAAAGAGTTGTTTTAAAAGTAATGGAGTTAGTACATGTAAAACATTTTAGCATAGTACACCTGGCACATAGGACTCAATAAATGTTTACTATTATTATAATGAAGAAAAGAACCAGATAGTAAGTGGTTACCTCTGAGTGATGGGATTGCCAATTATTTTTCTTTTTTATATTTTGTATATGTGTATTTCCTGTGAACTTGGCTGTGGAATAAGACACTTTTATAAAATCTTTCAACTAGAATTTTCAATTATTTATAATGGCTATTTTAAAAAAAAATATATATATATATATATAAATTGTTTCACCTTAAAACATAAACAATAAATTTGGGTATTTGATATGTACAATTTGCATGTTTCTCACTTGTGCTCTTGTTTTCCTTGTAGACATGGCCCATGGACATGGACATGAACATGGACATAGTAAAATGGAACTTCCAGATTATAGACAATGGAAGATAGAAGGGACACCATTAGAAACTGTCCAGAAGAGGCTGGCTGCAAAAGGGCTAAGGGATCCATGGGGCCGGTAAGGTGAATTAAGTAATTTAGATAGAATGTATCCTAGGAAATCAAATATCTCTGTTCCTTTTCAATGTATTCTCCTTAGAGAATCATGAGAAATGGCTTTTTACATTAAAGTTTTTTGTTTGTTTTGAGACAGGGTCTAACTCTGTCACCCAGACTGGAATTCAGTGGTGTGCTCATGGCAACCTCCATCTCCTAGGCTCAAGCGATGCTCCCACTCTCCCAAGTAGCTGAGACTATAGTCATGGGCCACCATACCCAGCTAATACTTGTATTTTTAGTAGAGACAGGGTTTTGCCATGTTGCTCAAGCTGGTCTCGAACTCCTGAGCTGAAGCGATCTGCCCACCTTGGCCTCCCAAAGTGTTACAATGACAAGTGTGAGCCACTATGCCCAGTCACATTAAAGTTTTAAAATCAACTTTATTGTGTTATCATTTATATATAGTAAAATTCACCTGTTTTAAGTATAAGTCCTTTATCAGATAAAAGTTTTGTGTTGCTTGCTTCAGCAACACATATACTACAATTGTAATACAAAGAAGTTAGTATGGCCTTGTGCAAGGATTAAAAAAAATTTTTTTTTTAAGTTTGCAAATGTTTTTTCCCACATGTGGCTTATCTTCTGATTTTCTTAATAATGTCTTTCAGAGAGTTTAAAATTTTGATGAATTCACAATTTAGCAATTTTATTCTTTTACAATTTATGCTTTTTGCAGCTTAAGATTATCTTCTATGCTTTCTTTTAGAAGCTTTTATAGATCTTCTTACATTTCTATGATCTATTTTGAGTTCATTTTTGTGTCATATGAAGTAAGGATGATGGTTAGTATTTTTACATATGTGCATCCAGTTGCTCCAGCAGTTTATTAAAAGATTATCTTTCCCCTATTGAATTACCTTAATGTTGTCAAAAATCCATTGAGTGATTTTTGACACTCAGTGGGTGTGGTGGCTCATGCCTGTAATTCTAGTACTTTGGGAGGCCAAGGCGGGTGGATCACTTGAGCCCAGGATTTCAAAACCAGCCTGAGCAATATAGGGAGACTTTGTCTCTACAAGAAATTTTTAAGAATTGCCAGATGTGGTACACACATGTAGTCCCAGCTGCTCAGGAGGCTGAGGTGGGTGGATCACTTGAGGCCAGGATGTCCAGATGGCAGTGAGCCAAGATCTGGCCACTCTACTCCAGCCTGGGCAACAGAGAGAGACCTTGTCTCAAGAAAATTTTAAAAATCAATCGACTGTATCTATGGGATCTATTTCTGGACTCTATTCTGTTACCCTCATTACTATGTCCACCCTTATGCCAATACCACACTGTCTTTAAATCAGGTAGTATGAGATCTCCAACTTTGAAAATATTGTTTTAGCTATTCTAGGTCTTTTACATTTATATATAAACTTTGGAATGAGCCTGTTCATTTCTATAAAAAGTCTGCTTGGATTTTAATTGGGATTACATTGAATCTGTTTCATGTAGATTCACAATGGGAATCTGTTTCACATCCATACTGAATCAAATTCATATCAATTTAGGGGCTGGGCACAGTGGCTCACACCTGTAATTCCAGCGTTTTGAGAGGTTGAGGTGGATGGATCACTTGAGGTCAGGAGTTTGAGACCAGCCTGGCCAACATGGTGAAACCTCATCTCTACTAAAGATATAAAAAATTAGCCAGACATGGTGGCAGGCACCTGTAATCCCAGCTACTCAGGAGGCTGAGGCAGGAGAATTGCTTGAACCCAGGAGGTGAAGGTTGCAGTGAGCCAAGATTGTGCCATTGCACTTCAGTCTGGGCAACAGGGCAAGACTCTTTCTCAAAAATAATAATAGTAATACTTGCATCTATGTTCATGAGGGATATTATTCTGTAGCTGTTTTTCTTCTAACATCTTTGTCTGGCTTTGGGATCCCAATTAGATTTAATGAGCTCTCATATTTCCTAAGTCATATTTCTATAGTTAAATGGTTTTTGTTTTTCATAACCTGATGTTTTCACTGGCTGTCTTTATCAGAGCAGGATGTCAGTTTTCTAAAATTCAGGCTGCTATGGTAGGGAGAAGCTGAGATCCTTTTGAATAGTAACAATAATGTCAAGTGTTACATACTCCATGCTCTTCTGCCAAAGTATGTCATACATGAGCCTGTTTACTGTTGATGATATTATAAAGTAGATAATAATTATCATTGAATAGAACAGGAAGTAGACCATGACAGGTAAGTGTCTTGCCTAGCCTACAAGATTGTGAGTCTAATATAAGCGGCATAGCAAAGATTAATACCCAAGTCTGTAACTTCATCTTTCAATGATGTTGTAATGACTACTGTGGACAGAGTCTGTCTGACCTGTGACAGATAGGCTGAAGTGAGTCTTGTATTTGAGGGTTCTGTAAAATCCTGAGGCATGTGACTGTGAAATAATCAAGTATTTATTCTTTTATTTGCCTGTGAAACTTGGTCATATACTTAATTATCCTATGCCACAGAAAGATTCCTATTGTGATTCACTTAAATGATCTTCTGTAGGGTAGCATTTATGTCAATTAGAAATATGAAAATTAAATTTATTTCATTCAATGTATGTACACACAAGTTGTGTATGATTCTAATTTTTTCCTTTTTTTTTTTTTTATAGCAATGAAGCTTGGAGATACATGGGTGGCTTTGCACAAAAGGTTACCTTTTTTGATGTATTCTTTAAAGGATTCAAATGGGGATTTGCTGCATTTGTGGTAGCTGTAGGAGCTGAATATTACCTGGAGTCCCTGAATAAAGATAAAAAGCATCACTGAAGATAATACCTGGAAGTATCATAGTGGTTTCTTAACTCTCCAAAATAAGATTTCTTCACTATAGCCTACTTGTCTGGTTTGTCACTTAAAGAATATTAGTAGGATTTAATAAAGTAAAATAATAAAATATATATATGCCAATCTGTTTTTGTCATTCTTTTTTTTTTTTAAGTGTCTCAAGCCATATCAGATTTGGTTTAGAATACATAGTGGATTAGAGAACAGCAGGAGTGACTTCTGCATATAGCAGGCAGGCAACATATATTTGACTGAGCAAATGGACATGTTCTAACAAGTTTTTTAAATCTTTTTTTTTTTTTAATTAGTCCTGACCTAGCTGGCACTAACAAGTTTTTAAATGGGAGTTGGTCTTGCTGCTTTTATTGCTCTTATCGTCCTCTTCAGATGGTTTAGAGGAACCTAGATTATACTGTAAATACTTACTGCCCTGTTCTGGTTGACACATCCATGTATTATGTTCATTTTTCTTAATTGTGGCATTTTCCACTCTTGCTTACTCCTCTTAGTCCTCATTGTTCCTATGTCATGAAAAACTTTACTTTTTTTTTTTTTTTAGACAGGGTTTTGCTCTGTCACTCATGCTAGAGTACAGTGGCAGAATGATCTTGGCTCACTGCAACCTCAGCCTCTCCCGGGCTCAAGGGATCCTTCCACGACACCAGGTTATCTTGTATTTTTAGTAGAGACGGGGTTTTGCCTTGTTTCGGAAACCCCGTCTCTACTAAAGATCACTGGCTGGTCTCAAACTCTTGGGCTCAAGTAATCTACCCGCTTTGGCCTCCCAAAGTGCTGGGATTATAGGCATGACCCACCATGCCTGACCTTTTTCTGTATTTCTAACAAACTAGACATTCTTACAACATCATTGACTTTTGAAAATTTAATTACTTATGTCCCTAGTTAAATTAAGATTTCACCAGCTGCAGTGGCTCACGCCTGTAATCCCAAAACTTTGGGAGGCCGAGGTGAGCAGATCACTTGAGTTCAGAAGTTGGAGACCAGCCTGGCCAACATGGTGAATCACCAACTCTATATAAAGTACAAAAATTAGCCAGACATGGTGGTGGGCATCTGTAATCCCAACTGCTTGGAAGGCTGAGGTGGGAGAATAGCTTGAACCCAATTGAGGTAGAGGTTGCAGTGAACCGAGATAATGCTACTTCACTCTAGCCTGGCTGACAGGGTGAGACTCTCCAAAAAATAAACATAGATTTAACACTAGGGGAGGGGTGATAATTTTGCTTAAATAATGAAACATACATTATCACAAGGTGATTTTTTTTTCTTTTCTTTTGAGACTGAGTCTCCCTACCAGGCTGGAGGGCTGGGCAGTGGTGTAATCTCGGCCCACTGCAACCTGTACCTCCCGTGTTCAAGCAATTCTTCTGCTTCAGCCTCACAGGTAGCTGGGATTTCAGGTGCCCACCACCACACCCAGCAAATTTTTGTATTTTTAGTAGACATAGGGTTTCATCATGTTGGCCAGGCTGGTCTTGAACTCCTGACCTCATGTGTTCTGCCTGCCTCAGCCTCCCAAAGTGCTGGGATTACAGGCATGAGCCACCACACCCGAGGTGATTTTTTTCTTTGTAAATTTCTTGTTTTTAAATGTAAACTTCAGCAATGCTAAAGCGAGACAAATTTCTAATAAACTGATAGTGGTAAATAGAATGTGATAATATGCAACATAAAAAAGACTCCATGCAAAAAAGGAAAGCATTTATATATATATATTTAAGACTGGGTTTCACCATGTTGGTCAGGCTGGTCTTGAACTCCCGACCTCAGGTGATCCGCCCACCTTGGCCTCCAAAGTGCTTGGATTACAGGTGTGAGCCACCGTACCCGGCCTATATTTTATTTTAGATAAAATGTAATACATACTTTCTTCTCTGTTTTGTTTTTTTGTTTTTTGAGATGGGGGTCTCACTCTGTTGACCAAGCTGGAGTCCAGTGGCCTGATCTCAGCTCACTACAACCTCTGCCTCCCAGGCTCAAGTGATCCTCCCACCTCAGCCTCTCAAGTAGCTGGGACTACAGGCGAGTGCCACCACAGCTAGCTAATTTTTTGTATTTTTGGTAGAGATGGGATTCCACCATGTTGCCCAGGCTGTCTCAAACTTCTGAGCTCAAGTGATCCACCACACCCAGCCTGTCTTGTTTTTGTTTTTGGAATTCATAGTCTCTTTATCTTCTGGCAAGATACTAGAAGCAAAAGGAAAGATTTTTAAAAGGAAAAAAGATCAATGGGGCAAATAGAAATAGCAAGATGATATATTTAACTTAATCATATTGACAATTATATTAAATGTATATTGTCTAAAGTTTAAACTCTAAAACATCATTTCCTCTTTTTTTTTTTTTTTCTTTTTGACAGAATCTCACTCTGTCGCCCAGGCTAGAATGCAATGGCTTGATCTCAGCTCATTACAACCTCCACCTTCTGGGTTCAAGCGATTCTCCTGCCTCAGCCTCCCGAGTAGCTGGGATTACAGGCTAGAGATGGGGGTTTCACCTTGTTGGCCTGGCTGGTCTCAAACCCCTGACCTCAGATGATCCACCCACCTCAGCCTCCCAAAGTGCTGGATTATAGGAGTGAGCCACTGTGCCCGGCCCACTCTAAAACATTTCAGTTAAAAGATAGAGATGGCCAGGCACAGTGGCTCAGGCCTGTAATCCCAGCACTTTGGGAGGCCCAGGTGGGCAGATCACTTGAGCTCAGAAGTTCAAACCAGCCTGGACAACATGGTGGAAACCCGTCTCTACAAAACATACAAAAATTATACAAGTGTGGTGGTGCATGCCTGTGGTCCCAACTACTTGAGAGGCTGAGGTGGAAGAACGGCATGAGCCCAGGAGGCAGAGGTTGCAGTGACCCAAGATCATGCCACTGCACTACAGCCTGGGAGACAGCCAGACCCTGTCTCCTAAATGAATGAATGAATGAATGAATGACAGAAATGATCAACTTTGGCAAAAAAACAAGACCCAACTGTAAACTGCCCATATGAAAATCCCAATGAAAAGAATGTTGAAATATATTAATATCAAAGTAGATTTTAGAATGAAGAACGTTGCCTGTGATAAAGACATTTCATAATAATGAAGGGGTCACTTCATTAAGAGGACCTAAAAAATCTTAAATGTTTATGCACAGAGCTTCAAAATACCCAAAGCAAAAACAAAACTTAGAAAGAGACAAAACAATCATGATATGTTTGGAAATTCAACACTTCTTTCTCAGTAATTGATAGAAAATTAAAAATAGGCAAGGTGTGGTGGCCCATACCAGTAATCCCAGCACTTTGGGAGGCCCAGGTGGGATGGGAATTCCTTGAGCTCAGGAATTCAAGACCAGCCCAGGCAACATGGTAAGACCCTGTCTCTTAAAAACAAAAATGTTAAAAAATTGACCAGGCGTGATGGCAGGCACCTGTAGTCCCAGCTACTCGTGAAGCTGAGACAGGAGGATTGCTTGGGCCCTGGAGGTCAAGGCTGTAGTGACCTGTGATCACGCCATTGCAGTCCATCCAACCTGGGCAACAGAGTGAGAGCCTGTCTCAAAAATAATAATAATTTAAAAAATTAAAAAATTATGAATCACTCATTTTCTAACAAAACCCAGAGAATGTACAAGACTATCCCTTGGGGTGAAAGGAGAAAGTATTTAAACCTCCATTTTTATTTTCATGTTTAATGAAAATAAATTAAATGTTGTTAATGTTTAATAGATCCACAGTGAAGTTTTCTCACAAATGGTGGATACCAAAGCGATCACACAGAATTAGTGGGAAGGTATCCTGAGATGAAAGTAACATTTCTGTCCTCCAAAGGGAAAGAACAAAAGGACTTTTCAGCAAATTGCTATAGGCTGTACTTTATATATCCTCAGTTTTGGAATTTATTATCTACTAATTATTGATGTTTTTCATTTTTTGTGGGTTGTTTGGTTTTTTTTTTAGATGAAGTCTTGCTCTGTCGCCCAGGCTGGAGGGCAGTGGCGCCATCTTGGCTCACTGCAACCTCCACCTCCTGGGTTCAAGAGAGTCTTCTGCCTCAGCCTCCCAAGTAGCTGGGATTACAGCTGCAAGCCACCACACCCAGCTAATTTTTGTATTTTTAGTACAGACATGGTTTCACCATGTTGGCCAGGCTGGTCTCGAACTCCTAGCCTCAAATGATCCACCCACCTTGGCCTCCCAAAATGCTGGGATTACAGGCGTGAGCCATGGCATCTAGTCTTTTTGTGGGGTTTTTTTGAGACAGGATCTCACTTTGTTGCCTAGGCTGGATGCAGTGGTGCAATCACAGCTCACTGCAGCCTAGACCTCCTGGGATCAAGTGATCCTCTTTTCTTAGCCTCCTAAGTAGCTGGGACTGCAGGCACAGACCACCACACCCCATTAATTTTTTTTATTTTTGTAGAGACAGGGAGCTCACCATGTTACGCAAGCTGGTCTCAAATTCCTGGGTTCAAGGACTCCTCCCACCTTGAACTCCCAAAGTACAGATATTACAGGCGTGAACCACTGCACCCAGCCTTGTCTACTAATTTTAACTCAATCTTCATGAAATAGATAAGCAGCTTAAAAAGATTTTTTACAAAGAAACTGCTGATTGAAGCTAATACTAATAACCCAAGAACAAGCAAACAAGAAGAAAATAGAAGAGCCATGAACTCTGTCAGCAATATTACCAGTAAATAGGATGGTCTAATCATGGGAAGAGTCAGCCAAAAAAAAAAAAAAAGATTGAAATAAGGACCCGAACCCACTATCAATACAATGAATCTTGTCCTAACAGGGTACTGATCTGTTAATTAATGATAGCATATAGTCGTCATGATTAGTAAGACATTTAAAAGTGTTTAATTTTTGTCTTACCTTCAGTTTCCATATTTGTGTATTTTCTTCTCCCTCTCTCTCTCTCTCTCTCTCTCTCTCTCTCTCTCTCTCTCTCTCTCCCCGCCCCCCTTCTCTCTTTCTTTTTGGAGTCAGAATCTTGCTCTGTTGCCTGGAGTGCAATGGTGTGATCTCGGCTCATTGTAACTTCTGCCTCCTGGGTTCAAACAATTCTCCTTCCTCATCCTCCCGAGTAGCTGAGATTACAGGCATGCGCCACCATGCCCAACTACTTTTTAGTATTTTTTTTAGTGCAGATGGGGTCTTCTTTTTTGAAATGAAGTCTCACACTGTTGCCCAGGCTGGAGTGCAGTGGCGCGATCTTGGCTCACATCAACCTCCACCTCCCAGGTTCAAGTGATTCTCCTGCCTCAGCCTCCCGAGTAGCTGGGATTACAGGTGCCCACCACCACACACAGCTAAATTTTTTTTGTATTTTTAAGAGAGATGGGGTATCACTATGTTGGCCAGGCTGGTCTCAAACTCCTGACCTCATGATCCACTGGCCTTAGCCTCCCAAAGTGGTGGGATTACAGGCATGAGCCACTGTGCCTGGCCTATTTGTGTATTTTCAATGTACATATATGATAATATTTACATACAACAAAATGTTACATCACAGGTTGGGATTTACTGTAATTTTTACTCACAATATTCAGTTATTTAAAAATAGCAGCCAGGGCTAGGTGAGGTGGCTCACACCTATAATCCCAGCACTTTGGGAGAATGAAGAGGGTGGATCACCTGAGGTCAGGAGTTTGAGTCTGGCCAACATGGTGAAACCCCCATCTCTACTAAAAATACAAAAATCAGCCAGGCATGGTGGCACGTGCCTGTAGTCCCACCTACTTGGGAGGCTGAGGCAGGAGAATTGCTTGGACAAAGGAGGCAGAGGTTGCAGTGAGCCAAGATCACTCCACTGCACTCTAGCCTGTGTCTCAAAAAAAAAAAAAAAAAAAAAAAAAAAAAAGCTGGCCATGGGGGCTCACGAATACTGTCTTACCACTTTGGGAGGCTGACGTGGAAGGCTTGCTTGAGCCCAGGAGACTAGCCTGGGCAACAAAGTGAGACCCCCATCTCCACATTTTTAAAAATCAGACGGGCATGTGGTGTGAACCTGTAGTCCCAGCTATTTAGGAGGCTGAGGCAGGAAAATCATTTGAGCCCGGAGGGAAGGTTGCCTGGGCAAGAGTGAGATTCTGTCTCTAAATTAAAAATTTTTTAAATAGCATTTGAGGCCTTCATCAGATTTTTAAAGAGCATTTTAAAGGTATTGTTTATTTTTTGTTTATTATGTACAACCCAGGTAATTTATTTTTAAAAAATTAAAGGTGGCCAGGTGCAGTGACTCAAATGGGTAAGCCCTGCACTCTGGGAGGCCACGGTGGGCTGATCACTCGAGCCCAGGAGTTTGAGACCAGCCTGGGCAACATAGAGAGATTCTGTCTCTACAAAAAATAGAAAAATTAGCATGTGATGGCACATTCCTGTAGTTGCACCTATTTGAGAGGCTGAGGTGGGAGGATCGTTTGAGCCCAGGAGGTTAAGGCTGCAGTGAGCTGAGATTACGCCACTGCACTCCAGCCTGGATGACAGAGCAAGACCCTGTCTCAGAAAAAAATAAAAAATAAAATAAATGTTACTTCATGATGGCCAATCAGTTGGCAACATGAGTTTCAAAGTTTTATGTAATCCTTACTGGCCCTCCAAATCTCTAGAGTTGCAAAGTACTCCAATTCAAATATCTATGAGAGGCCAAGCACGGTGGCTCATGCCTGTAATCCCAGCACTTTGGGAGGCTAAGGCGGGCTGATCACCTGAGGTCAGGAGTTCAAGACTAGCCTGGCCAAAATGGTAAAACCCTGTCTCTGCAAAAATACGAAAATTAGCTGGGCATGAGGGCAGGTGCCTGTAATCCCAGCTACTTGGGAGGCTGAGGTGGGAGAATCACTTGAACCCAGGAGGCAGAGGTTACAGTGAGCAGAGATCACACCATTGCACTCCAGCCTGGGTGACACAGCAAGACTCCGTCTCAAACAAACAAACAAACAAAAAATAGCCATGAGAGTGGAATCCCTCAAGTCCTGATTTACCTCAATACCAATATGAGGAGAAAAAGCAAATTTTTTTTGCTTTTGTTTTTGTTTTGCATTGACCTGCTTTTGATTCTGTCAGAAAGGATTTATTGAAGAGGAATTTTATTTTAATTTTATATACTATGTTATATAGATATATATTTCTAATTTATATATAGTATTATATTATTGTAAGTTTACATATATAATAAACTATCCAAATAGTAGCTAATTTGAAGATTAAATTATTGGCCCAGACCAGTGGCTCACACCTGTAATCCCAGCACTTTGGGAGGCCAAAGCGGGCAGATCACAAGGTCAGGAGTTTGAGACCAGCCTGGCCAACATAGTGAAACCCCGTCTCTGCTAAAACTACAAAAAATTAGCTGGGTGTGGTGCCGGGCGCCTGTAATCCCAGCACTTGGGAGGCTGAGGCAGGAGAATCACTTGAACCTGGGAGGCAGAGGTTGCAGTGAGCCAAGACAGCACCACTGAACTCCAGTCTGAGTGACAGTGCAAGACTCCGTCTCAAAAAAAAAAAAAAAGATTAAATTATTAATGCCATAGACTGTATTAGACTGAATTAATTTCGTTTTGTTTTTTTTTCAGTTGGAGTTTTGCTCTTGTTGTCCAGGTTGGAGTGCAATGGCATGATCTCCACTCACTGCAACCTCTGCCCCAGGCCACCCACCCACCAGAAGTCAAAAAAAAAAGGGGGGACAAAATTCCCTTGTCTCAAGGTCTCTATATTTTTCTGTTTAATCTCCCATGCAACAAAATGAAGTAACTCTTTTGAAATATGGCCCCAAATTACAAAACTAACTGGAAAGAATTTTGGTTGTTGCTAAACAGTTGTGTTTCTGAGAATGCATTACAAAATCAGAACATTGCAAAATAAGAACATGCATACTTGTGATGTAAATCAGAAAACTTTGTGCCATTTGGAAAATTCACATATTTTCATTTTGTGGTTTTGTTTTGTTTTGTTTTTTTGAGATGGAGTTTTGCTCTGGTTGCCCAGGCTAGAGTCCAATGGCCCGATCTCAACTCACTGCAACCTCCGCCTCCCAGGTTCAAATGATTCTCCTACCTCAGCCTCCTGAGTAGCTGGGATTACAGGCATGTCCCACCAGACCCAGCCAATTTGGTATTTTTTTTTTTAATAGTGACGGGGTTTATTCATGTGGGTCAGGCTGGTCTCGAACTCCTGACCTCAGGTGATCCGCACCCCCCCCCCTTGACTTCCCAAAGTGCTGGGATTACAGATAAAACACAAAGTGAGCCACTGGGCCTGGGCTCATTTTGTGTTTTAAAACTGAAAATAATTATTCTTTTTTTTAATCATACCCTCTCCTATCCAAAATAATTCTTAATAATGTGCCAAACGGTGCTCTTCAAAACAATTTATGGCTAAAAGGAAATATTTTGCTTTCAGATTTTTACCAATTATACTATTTGTAAATTATTAATTATGTCTCATTATAAATAAAATATTTAGTACTCCCTGCAAATGTTCTACCCACTCTCATTTTAATTAATTCCCAAGCTGAATTTGGAAATAACAGCATTTAACATTCATTTTCCTGCTGATTTGGTAACTAATCAAACATTGTTCTAAATTTACTTTCATATTTTAAATACATTGGTCAGACGTTTTACCTTATTATAAAAAATGTTTTTTTAAATTTGCATTATACATTTAAATGAATTACACATTTAAGTGAATGTTTTGCGAGTACAGCTCTTTGTGTGATATATATATTTTTTATTTCATTTATTTTCCTGCTTCAAAATTTCCGTGGGAAATAATGAACAGTCACTGAACAGGTGACATAGTACGGAAGGCCAACTCTGGTTCACAGTAACCATAGCAATAACTGTCCTAAAAATAAGAGTGTCTTTGTCAGCACAGATGAGATCATCTTACTGAGGAAGAATCAGGTTCACAGGCAGTGGTATCACCTGGACCTTGGAATCCCATATGGTAGTAACATAATACAATAGCACGAGAAATTAATACAGATATAAAGGCTTAAAATTAGACTCTATATTCAGACAATACTTTCTAGTGAAACGTAATTAGAAACTAAAACCATGTCTAGAGATGATAAATAATTTCCAACAAGGAAACATCACAATTCATATAGTTAACAATATAGAAATTTAACTCAAGTTATTAGTTCCTAATTCATTACCTATAAAGGCTTCCTTATAGTTGATGTGGGTTTGTCAGTAACATAATTCTAATATATCAATTTCTACATTTCTAAGCAATCTTACAAAATGAAAGACATTTCTTACAGCCGTATACCTTATATATATTTCTATTAGAGCACTTATCACAATGTATCATAATTATACATTTCCTTGTTTGACTTCCTCTTTAAACCATGGCTTTCTGGAAGACAGGGACTGTACCTATTTAATAGGTATTTAGGAAGTATCTGTTGAATGAATTAATTAGTAGAGAATTCATGGAGAATGAATGAATTCAGAGATCTAAACTACTTATAAGGTAGTAGAAATTATTTGCCACTGATTAACACCTCATTTTATGACTCTAGAAAGATTTAGTGGGAATGAAAGATTGGGGAGACTTACATATTTTCCAATGAATAAGAGGTTTCATGGATTCCACTTGCCTGTCAGAAAACATTAACAAAAGGTCTTTGGTGGTGTCTTGGCCACAGATTCCAGAATTGGAAGGCACTTCCTCAATCCCAAGGCAAGAAGATTCAAACTAAACTAGGCCTAAGCATTCTGACTCATGCTATATAACCTTCCCCTACTTGTTAATGAGTTGGTGATAAAAATACTGACCATCGAAGGTCAAGACCAATTTGTGCTACATGCAGCCAATTACTCCATGGCCATTGCATGCAATTTCCCCTTTAACACACTGATTATTTTAGGGTTTTTTTGTTTGTTTGTTTCATTTTCAGAATTATAAGGAATAGAAGCCCTGCCTGCAAATAATGGGGCATGCTAAATAGTGGGGCAGGCTGCTCAACCCTCCTCCAATGTTAAGGAAGCTACATGGAATATTAACTAGAACAGCTGCAGACCTCTTAGCTCCTTTTCTTTGAATTGTATTCATTCATTTAACAAATATACATTGAGTACCTCCTAATGTACCAGTAATATTCATGGCACTTTATAATACATCAGTGAACAAAACAAATTTCTCTTCTCTTGGTACTTACATTTCAGTGTAGGATTACTATTTTTTTTCCAAGATACTGATTAACCATGGGGCATCTCATTATCTGGCGGGCACCAGAGACATTTTGTCCAAGTGCAGTGTATTTTATCAACCAAAATTTTTTTCCTAGAAACATATATTTATTTATTTATTTTTATTTAAAAAATTTTTAGAAATAGGGTCTCACTATGTAGCCCAGGCTGGACTCAAATTCCTGGCCTCAAGTGATTCTCCTGTCTCAGTTTTTCAATGTACAGGTATACACTAGCATGCCTGGCTAAACAAATTGAAAACTGTAGTTTGAATCAGTGAGGTCTGATTTTTTTTTTTTTTTTTTTTTTTTTGAGATGGAGTCTTGCTCTGTCACCAGGCTGGAGTGCAGTGGCGCAATCTTGGCTCACTGCAACCTCCATCTGCCGGGTTCAAGCAATTCTTCCGCCTCAGCCTCCCATGTAGCTGGGACCACAGGTGCGTGCCACCACACCCGGCTAATTTTTTTGTATTTTTAGTAGAGATGGGGTTTCACCATGTTGGTCAGGATGGTCTCGATCTCTTGACCTTGTGATCCGCCTGCCTCGGCCTCCCAAAGTGCTGGGATTACAGGCGTGAGCCACCATGCCCGGCCAGTTTGATTCTTGATAATGATTTTTTTTCCTTTTCTAAATTGCCCATGCAATCATAAATAAAAGAACAAGATCGTCTTGGCACAGTGGCTCACACCTGTAACCCCAGCACTTTGGGAGGCTGAGACAGGTGGATCACCTGAGGTCGGGAGTTTGAGACCAGCCTGACCAACATGGAGAAACTTCCTCTCTACTAAAAATTCAAAATTAGCCAGACGTAGTAGCGCATGCCTGTAGTCCCAGCTACTGGGGAGGCTGAGGCAGGAGAATCACTTGAACCTGGGAGCTGGAGGTTGCGGTGAGCCGAGATCATGCCATTGCACTCCAGCTTGGATAACAAGAGCAAAACTTCGTCTCTAAAAAAAAAAAGAACAAGATCTTGTCTTTTCAGGGAACATAGATACATAGATAGAGCTGGAGGCCATTACGCTTTGCAAACTAACACTATCCTTTGTTTTTTGGAACAGAAAACCGAAAGCCGCGTGTTCTCACTTATAAGTGGGAGTGAAAATGAAAAGAACTCACAAACACAAAGAAGGGAACAATAAGACACTGGGGTCTACTTGAGGGTGGAGGATAGGAGGAGGGAGAGAACAGAAAAAATAATTATTGGGTACTAGGCTTAACACCTGAGTGAGTGATGAAATGTACGACAAATCCCCATGACATGAGTTTACCTATATAACAAACCTTCACATGTACTGCTGAACCTAAAAGTTAAAAAAAAAAATTACAAAAAAAAAACAAAATTGTCATTAAATTTAAAAAAAACACACAAAGTTTCGTACTCTCCTAATAAAACATATCTTGCTTTACCTTATAAGTCAGATTAAAAAAATTTTTTTTGATGTAGTGCCACTCTGTCACCCAGACTGGAGTGCAATGGTGTGATCTTGGCTCACTGCAACCTCTGCCTTTCTGGTTCAAGCAATTCTTGTGTCTCAGTGTCCTGAGTACCTGGGATTATAGATGCCTGCCACCATTGCTGGCTAATTTTTGTTATTTTTAGTAGAGACGGGGTTTCACCATGTTGCCCAGGCTGATCTTGACCTCAGGTGATCCCAAAGTGCTGGGATTACATGTGTGAGCCACCGTGCCTGGCCTGTAACTCAGATATTTTCATACTTGCCTTATAGTCTACCAGATTAGAAATCTTGGAAATCTTGCCTTATTTAGAGAATCTATATCTAAAACCTGGCGAACATGATGAAACCCTGTCTCTACTAAATATACAAAAATTAGCTGAGCATGGTGGCTCACGCCTGTAATCTCAGCTACTCAGGAAGCTGAGGCAGGAGAATCGCTTGAACCTGGGAGGCGGAGGTTACAGTGGGCCGAGATCACACCACTGCACTCCAGTCTGGGCAACAGAGCAAGACTCCATCACAAATTAAGAAAAAAAAAAAGGATTGGGAGGCTGAGGCAGGTGGATCATGAGGTCAAGAGTTCAAGACCAGCTTGGCCAACATGGTGAAGCCCTGTTTCTACTAAAAATACAAAAATTAGCCAGGCATGATGGTGGGTGCCTGTAATTCCAGCTACTCCAGAGGCTGAGGCAGGAGAATGGCTTGAACCTGGGAGTCGGGGGTTGCAGCGAGCCAAGATCCTGCCATTGCACTCCAGCCTGGGCAACAAGAGCAAGACTCTATATTAAAAAAAAAAAAAAAAAAGTAAACTCTCAATAAGTATTTGCTGAACTGAACTGAAAATGTTTAGGCTGGGCATGGTGGCTCACACCTGTAATCCCAGCACTTTGAGAGGCCAAGGTGGGAGAATTGCCTGAGGTCAGGAGTTTGAGACCAGCCTGGCCAACATGCTGAAACCCTGTCTCTACTAAAAATACAAAAATTAGCTGAACATGGTGGTGCTGGCCTGTAATCCCAGCTACTTGGGAGGCTGAGGAAGGAGAATCACTTGAACCTGGGAGGCGGAGATTGCAGTGAGCTGAGATGGCACCACTGCACTCCAGACTGGGTGACAGAGCGAGACTCTGTCTCAAGAAAAAAAAATAATAATAATTTGTTCCTTTTCAGTAAGGATTATCTCAATGTGGCAGGCAGAAGTCATACATGGGTTAATCCAACCATGAGCTCTGTAAATAAGTCCAGCAGTGTGCATCTTGGGTGCTTTGTTCACCTGCATAGGCTCAGTGATCAGAGAATCTATGTCTAAAACCTTAAATTCAGCAGTACTCTGCATTTTTAAGCATGTGCAGCAAAAATTCAGCACTCTTTTTGGGCCAGCAACCATGTATCTAGCTCCACTGTTTGGCCTGGGCACACCTAGCAACTCCACCACTGTAACGTGGCTTCTACACAGCATTTCTATAAAGTATCTTTCAGATACTTGGTGGCTTCCCATATATGCCTACCCTTGATGGCCAAGACAATTTCACCCGTATTCTTAAACACAAAGATTTGAACCTCTTGATTGCATGATTTTGTGAAGTTTTCTGGGGCAAGTGAATAGTGAAACATTTTCACGGATCACCTCAGGCTGCTTAGAGGAAGCGAGCTCATTAAGCTTCCTTGATCAATAGGTTTATTGTTTTTATCTAATTTGGAATTTTTCAGCCATTATCTCTTCAAGTATTTTTTCTGTCTCCCATCCCCTCTTCAGGAACTTCAATTACACATATATTAGCCTCCTTGATACTGTGTTATAGTTTCCTTGATACTCTATTTTTTTCTTTCAGTATTTTTTCTGTTTCATTTTATTATTATTAATTATTGAGATGGAGTCTCATTCTGTCTCTCAGGCTGGAGTGCAATGGCATAACCTTGGCTCACTGCAACCTCCACCTCCCGAATTCAAGCAATTCTCCTGCCTCAGCCTCTTGAGTAGCTAGGTTTACAGGCGCCTAGCACCATACTGGGCTAATTTTTGCATTTTTCGTAGAGAGGAGGTTTCATCATGTTGGCCAGCCTGGTCTGGAACTCCTGACCTCAAGTGATCTGCCCACCTTGGCTTCCCAAAGTGCTGGGACTACAGACATGAGCCACCACGTGTGGCCTCTGTATTTCATTTTATACAATTTATATCATGTGTCTTCATGTTCACGAATCTTTTTTTCAGTATCTAATCTGCTTTTAACCTCATGCAATATATTCTTCACCTCAGCCATTGTAGTTTGCATCTTGAAATTTTTTGTGTGTGTTTCTTGATGGTTGTTTGTTTTTGTAGAGATGAGTGTCTTGCTGTGTTGCCCAGGCTAGTCTTGAACTCCTGGCCTCAAGTGATTCCTCTCTTAGCCTCTCAAAGTGCTGGGGTTACAGGCATGAGCCAGTGCATCTGGCCCATCTAGAGCTTTTTTTCCTTTTTAGAGACAGCGTCTTGCTCTGTCACCCAGGCTGCAGTGGTGCAGTGACAGTATCATAGCTCACTGCAGCCTCAAATTCCTGGCCTCAAGGAGTCCTTCTGTTTCAACCCTTTGAGTAGCTGAGAGTGTGTGCCACCTTGCCCAGTTAATTTTTTTATTTTTGTAAAGATGAGATCTCTGTTTATTGCCCAGGTTGATCTCAAATTCCTGGCCTCAAGCAATCCCCCACCTTGGCCTCCCAAAGTGCTGGGATTACAGATATGAGCCACAGTATCTGGCCCCATCTATAATATTAATATGAGTCTTTATATCTTCCATGTTTCAACTTAACATGCTAAGCCTTTCCTCTATCTATATTGAAGTATAGCTATAGAATTTGTTTTAGTATCGCTATCTACTAATTCTTTTGCTTGTTTGTCTTTTTGTTTTACATCGCCTCAAAAGCCAAGGCAAATATACTAATTATATTACCTATGGCATTTCTGGGTCTAATTCTATTGATTGATCGATTGTTATTGTCCTCAAATGAGTGATATTTTCCTGGTTCTTTGCTCTTTTGTTAATTTTTTTTAAGAGATGGAATTTTGCTACATTGCCTAGGCTAGAGTGTAGGTCAACATTTTGTCTGCCTGGTTTTTTAGTTGTTTCAGGCAGGAGGATATTCCAGTCCCTGTTACTCCAGCTTGCCAGAGCAGAACATGTAAATTCAATAGAACCACTAATGGTTATGTATACTGCATTTAATCTTTTCCACATTCTTAGATTTACATGGCCTTACATTTGCAAAGAATAAGGCAAGCGGAGGGCAGTGGCTCACACCTGTAATCCCAATACTTTGGGAGGCCAAGGGAGGAGGATTGCTTGATCCCAGGAGTTTAAGACCAGCCTGGGCAACATAGGGAGACTCCATCCCTGCTGGGTATGGTGGCACATGCCTGTAGCCCCAGCTACTGAGGATTGCTTGAGCCTGGGAAGTCTAGGTGGCAGTGAGCTGTGATCATGCTAGTACTCTCTAGCCTGAGCAACAGAGGGAGCCCCCGTCTTAAAAAGCAAACAAACAAAATAGATTAATCAAGAGGGATAAAAATAAAAAGTGAAAAAACAAACTCATATAGAGTCACACAGGAGGGGCAAAGCACCTCCCTGATAAATGTCTTCCAAGTAGAATGCATCTTCGTTTTTATCAAACTTCAGAGAATATATTTTTCTCTGGATATGGTGGTTTTGACTAATATTTGCATAGAAATTGTTTTTATTTCTGCCCCCGCAAAATCCTCAAGATAAGATTTTTTTTTTTTTTTTTTCTGAGGCAGAGTCTTGCTCTGTTGCTCAGGCTGGATTGCAGTGGCATGATCTCGGCTCACTGCAACCTCCACTTCCTGGATTCAAGCAATTCTCCTGCCTCAGTCTCCTGAATATCTAGGATTACAAACACACACCCCCATGCCAGGCTAATATTTTTTTGGATTCTTAGTAGAGATAGGATTTCACTATGTTGGCCAAGCTGGTCTTGAGCTCTTGACCTTGTAATCTGCCCGCCTTGGTCTCCCAAAGTGCTGGGATTACAGGTGTGAGCCACTGCACCAGGCTAAGATAAGATTTTTAAGTGAAGTAAAATTATGTGCATGAAAAGTTTTGCATTGTATCCCAGATACAATTGGTAGAATACAGAATCATGTGTAGATACTTTTCCAACTTTTTATTTGCAAACATTTCAAACCTGAAAACCAGGGCAGGTGGGGTGGTTCATACCTGTAATCCCAGCATTCTGGGAGGCCGAGGCAAGCAGATCACTTGAGGCCAGAAGTTCAAGGCCAGCCTGGCCAATGTGGTGAAATCTTGTCTCTTTTAGTAATACAAAAATTATGCTGAAATTGAATGCCAGAAAAGAAAGGAAAAAAAAAGTAATACAAAAATTAGGACCAGGAGCGGTGGCTCACACCTGTAATCCCAACACTTTGGGAGGCTGAGGCGGGCAGATCACGAGGTCAGGAGATCAAGACCATCCTGGCTAACATGGCGAAACCCCATCTCTACTAAAAATACAAAAAATTAGCTGGGCATGGTGGTGCACGCCTGTAGTCCCAGCTACTTGGGAGGCTGAGGTAGAAGAATGGCTTGAAGCCGGGAGGTGGAGGTCACAGTAAGCTGAGATCGTGCCACTGCACACCAGCCTGGGCAACGGAGGGAGACTCATCTCAGAAAAAAAAAAAATTAGCTGGGCAAAGAAGTGCACACCTGTAGTTCCAGCTACTCAGGAGGCTGAGGCATGAGAATTGCTTGAACCAGGGAAACAGAGATTGCAGTCAGCTGAGATTGCGCCACTGCATTTCAGCCTGGGTGACAGAGAGAGATGTTGTCTCAAAAAACAAAAATTTTTAGAGATTTTTCTCTAAAAATCTGGAAACCAGAAAAGTTTAAAGAATACAAGTATATCCTTTACCTACAGACACCAATTGTTAACATTTAGCCATATTTACTTTTTCTCTATCTCTAGACACACACATACACACACTTTGCTGAATCATTGACAGTAATGAGCAGACCCCATGATACTTTACCCCTAGATCCTTCAGTGTGCGTTTTCTATGAACAACGATATTCTCCTACATGATCACAATATAACTATCATACCTGCAATAGACTGAATGTTTATTTCCCCATGAAACTCATATGCTGAAACCTAATCTCCAGTGTCATGGTATTTGGATGTGGGGCCTTTGGGAGGTGAATAGATCATGAGGGTGGAACCTGTTTTTTATAAGCTATCCAGTCTATGGTATTTTGTCATATCAGCCCAAATGAATTAAGACAATACCCATGAAATTTAACATACCCAACAGTATCTAATGTACAGTCTACACCAAAATTCCCATTTATCTATAACTGACATTTATCCTCTTATCTCTAAAATAACTATTCTTGGCCTGGTATGGTGGCTCACGCCTGTAATCCCAGCACTTTGGGAGGGAAAGGTGGGTGGATCACCTGAGTTCGGGAATTCCAGACCAGCCTGGCCAACGTGATGAAACCCCATCTCTACTAAAAAATACAAAAAATTAGCCGGGCATGGGGGCAGGTGCCTATAATCCCAGCTGCTCAGGAGGCTGAGGCAGGAGAATCACTTGAACCTGAGAGGCAGAGGTTGCAGTGAACCGAGTACACATGACTGAACTCCATCCTGGGCAACAGGAGTGAAACTCCATCTCAACAACAAACAAAAACAAAAAAATCCTCTTCCTTTTATGGCCCGTATAGTTATGGCCCTCCCCAAAGCTAAACCAATGCTGTCACCAAAGCAAAGCATGCTCAGTTCTTCATAGCCTTAACCTACCATCGCTACATATAGCATTCCATTTATTCCTTACACAAGAGTGTATTCATTATCTCTATTTTCACATAAGAAAAATTAGGTTCAGACAGATTCATTAACTTGGCTACAGTCACATAGGTATTTATTAAGTCTCAGAGTCAAAATTTGAACTCAGATCTCTGACTTCACAGCCCATGTTCTTTCTGCTATGCCACAATGCCTAGTATATCAAATCTCCATTACTTTTTTTTTTTTCCCTGAGATGAAGTCTAGCTCTGTCACCAGGGTGTAGTGTAGTGGTGCAATCACAGCTCACCGTAGCCTCAACCTTCTGGGCTCAGGTGATCTTCCCAGCTCAGCCTCCCAAATAGCTGGGATGACAGGCATGTGCCACTATGCCCAACCAAATCTATGTTACTCTGACTAATGGGATTAGCAAGGCTTTTGTTTTATTTAAATGAGACTTGCATTTATTACTTACACAGTGATTAATAAGCATACAAATTTTAGTGTTTTTCTCTGTTAATTCTTTTTTTTTCTTTTTCTTTCTTCTTTTTTTTAAAGATGGGGTTTCACCATGATGGCCAGGCTGGTCTTGAACTCCTGACCTCAGGTGATCCACCCACCTCGGCCTCCCAAAGTGCTAGGATTACAGGCATGAGCCACCGCGCCCGGCACCTCTCTGTTAATTCTTAGTCTACATTCTAGGATCTCTTTGAGGGCACAGCTAGATTTGTTCTTGGAGACACCCTCAGCCCCTAGAATGATGCCTGACAGTAGGTACTCAATGAATATCTACTGGATAAATGCATAAATTAGACTAAGTACACATAGACTCAAAAGAAATATGCAAAGTATGTTTTCAAACTGATTTTCTAATCCAGCAAGAGCTGTAAACATTCATCGCAAGAAGTTAATCAAACAGGAATTTACTCTGCTGCATTTTTTTTTCTTTCTGAGACAGGGTCTCACTGTGTTGTCCAGGCTGGAACACAGTGGAGAAATCATGGCTCACTATATCCTTAACCTCCCAGGCTCAGGTGATCCTCCCACCTCAGTCTCCCAACTAGCTGGAACCACAGGCTCGAGCCACCACACCTGGCTATTTTTGGAACAGTCTTGCCATTTTTCCCAGGCTATTCTGCTGCATTTTTAACATTTTCAACAATAATTGCTTCATTCAGACCATCATGTCCTTTACTCAATCTTGCCATCACACTTTTGCTCAACTTTCAGACCCAGCATTAATCTCAAATCCTCCTTCTGCAATTCCAGCTTGAAGTCTTCCTTTTGTTCTCATCTTTAACCTATAAGCAACATTTTTGTTGTATATTACATTTTACATTGTTCTTATTGCAGAATTTGTCATTATTACGCATAAATAATAATCAAAGGCAATAGTTTCCCAGTTATTTGGTATCATCATTTAAATGAATCTTACAGATAACTCAACTCTGTAAGAGTTAAACCTTTTAAAACATTTGAATCATCTTTCACAAAAAGCCTTCTAAAATGCGTTAAATATTTTTCTCCCTCTTAAAACAGCATGCACAGAACATTCTTTAATATTTTTCTGACTCTAGCTCTGACTGAAAGCATCTGTTATTGCACTGGTCCATGGCAGAGAGATGCCAGGACGGAAAATGATTTTTCTGTCACTTTCATCAAATATTATTTTGCTTCATTCCTCACCAGCTGCCACTTCTTATTCCTGATGCAGCTCCAGAAGCTCCTTTCTAGTTCTCAGCTCCTTATAATGTAGGAAACAAGCCAAATGAACTTGTTAACATTTGTAATAAAGATAACTAGACCCCAAGGATCTTACAAATAAACAGTTAATTTAGTGACACCTTTTTTTTGTACACTCAAATGCCTCTTTTTCTTAATAATTCCTAGTTCCTGGCTAGGTTGTTGGCTAAAAATTATTTCCTGATAAACAAGGCATTACCTTATATGTGTTATCAATAAAATTATATGTATAAATACATGGAAATGCATGCATACTATTACATTATTCAATAAGAGTTTTACAGCTGTGGTTGGGTGCGGTGGCCCACGCCTGTAATCCCAGCACTTTGGGAGACTGAGGCGGGCGGATCCCAAGGTCAGGAGTTCGCAACCTGCCTGACCAACATGGTGAAACCCCATCTCTACTAAAAATACAAAAATTAGCCGGGCGTGGTGACATGCACCTGTAATCCCAGCTACTGGGGAGGCTGAGGCAGGAGAATTGCTTGAACCTGGGAGGCAGAGGTTGCAGTGAAGCCGAGATCACACCACAGCACTCCAGCCTGCGTGACAGTGCAGACTCTGTCTCAAAAAAGAAAAGAAACCCTGTCTTTACTAAAAACACAAAAAAATTAGCCGGGAGTGGTGGCGCACACCTGTAATCCTAGCTACTCAGGGGTTGAGGCAGGAGAATCACTTGAACCTGGGAGATGGAGGTTGTAGTGAGCCAAGTTCATGCCATTGGACTCCAGCCTGGGCAACAAGAGCAAAACTCCGTCTCAAAAAAAAAAAAGAGTTTTACAGCTGCATGTCCCCTTTAGGAATTCCTTGAGGACAAAGACTCTATTTCTTTCTTTCTTTTTTTTTTAAATTTATTTATTATACTTTAAGTTCTGGGATACATGTGCAGATTGTGCAGGTTTGTTACATAGGTATGCATGTGCCATGGTGGTGGTTTGCTGCATCCATCGCCCTGTCATCTACATTAGGTATTTCTCCTAATGCTATCCCTCCCCAATCCCCCTGGCCCCTGCTATTCCTTCCCTAGCCCCTATGCCCCAGGCCCCAGTGTGTGACATTCCCCTACCTGTGTCCCTGTGTTCTCAATGTTCAACACCCACTTATGAGTGAGAACATGCAGTGTTTGCTTCTCTTTCTTTCTTTTTTTTTTTTTGAGCCTGTTTCTCAGACTAGAGTACAGTGGCACGCAATCTCAGCTCAGGGCAACCTCCACCTCCTGGGATCAAGTGATTCTCCTGCCTCCACCTCCGGAGTAGCTTGGAATACAGGCACGCACCACCATGCCTGGCTAATTTTTGTCGTTTTAGTAGATGGTTTCACCATGTTGGCCAGGCTGGTCTCAAATTCCTGACCTGAAGTGATCCTCCCGCCTTGGCCTCCCAAAGTGCTGGGATTATAGGCATAAACCACCACACCTGGCCTCTGTTTCTTTTTTTTTTTTTTTTTTTTTTTTTAGAATAAAAAGAATGAAAGAGAGAAAGGAAGAGGAAGAGATTTTAGAAAAAGAGAGAAAAGGAGAAAGTAAGAAACAGCAAAAGAAAGAAAAAATGAAAGAGAAAGAGGAAGAGATTTTAGAA
>CAUYQU010027339.1:0-12327 GCA_963574635.1 Cheracebus regulus | reverse complement strand
ATTTTTGTTTTTCAATGCGTATAAATTCTTATCCCTTTAATACAAGCGGCGTTGCTTTAATCATCAACAACATAAAAAATTTCACCCCGATTTTTAAAGGTTTTTTTTTTTTTTTTTTTTTTTGTAAATCAGACTTCCTCCTTAATGCTGTCAGTTGAAGAACGCTCTTATAATTTTTACTCACTGCCAACCTGTGCCTTGCCAAGATGAAGGAGCTCATCTGAGTTAGTAGTATAACTGAGTTGAGACCCCCAGACGTCTAGGCCCAGCTCTTAATCTCACAAGGAGCTGTTGGCAGCAATCTCAGATTGTTACTCTACCTTCTTTCTTTGCTTCATCCTGAACTCTTGGTGGGAGCCAAGAGCCTATCAGAGACTGATTGTTCTGCTGCTATCAGCAGATTGGCACCAGCCAGTGTCAGTGCTTGTGCAGAGAGTATATAATAGTTCTCTAATGAGGGCAAGACAATGAGTGTTTGGTTTTGATTGTAGGGCTTATCTGTCACGTGTCTATGTCTAGTCCCTACAAGGCAAACCTGTTGATGGGACAGGAGAGGCAGGAGAGGAGGAGGTTGTGGAATAGAGACTCAAAAGACAGAGTGGCAAGTGGTCCCAGGCTCTTCATTGGTTCATAGCTGTAGGAAATGGAACCTAGAACTTAGTCCTGGGCCTTGGGCCTTGGTTTTGAGCAGGAGAGAGAGGAGTGGGCTTGGGTGGTCAGAGTGGGCTGTCATATTCTGAACAAGAGAAAACAGTCTGAATTTGGGTTCTGGAAAAGGATTCAGTTCCTGTTGGGGGGAAAAATATGCTCCATTGGAGCAGTAACTTTGTTTGGCTTGTTCAACTCTGTTTCCCTAGGGTTTAGAAAAATGCCTGGCACATAGTACCTGTACAATAAATATTTGCTGATTTTTTTTTCTCAATAAAAATCGCAAGTCTTTGAGATTTTATTGATTAACTCAGCTTGTCTAGTGGAAGCCTTTCCCTGGCTTTCACTGGAAGAATTTAATTTGTATAACAGTCCAGGCAATAAGCCAAAACCCCACAGAGATTGCTTTTTAGAACTACTCCTGTGCCCATTTGCTTTATTCTCATTTTCCTCTAGACCTGGCCTTCCGTATTGAACATTTCAAGATGTTTTTCTCCTGAGCTAATAATTGTCGTAAGCTCCCAATTTTCTTGCCCCATCACTGGGTTGCTGATATAATCTGAGCCTCTGATATCTTAGATTTACATTGGCATGCTGATCTCTCCTTAGTGTGACATCAGTGGACAATGTGTGTTTCCGTGTGTGTGTGTGTCTGTGTGTCTGTGTGTCTGTGTGTGTGTGTCTGAGTGTGTGTAAGCAATTGGAACTGCCTGGAAAATGGAAAAGAAGTAAACAGGGCAATGGAAGATAATAATTCACATGTAAGTGAAATGATTAGGTACCTCTCAGCCTGTCACTAGAGCCATTATAAATAATAGATAGGAAGATATCCTTTTTAAGGACCAAATCTCAAATTGGCCCTAAAATGGAGCTCTCCAGTTCAAGGGAATGGTTGATCTTCTAAAAACATGCAGATGGTGAATCCACTAACTCTGATAATCTCCAAAGTCATTGTAAAGTAAGAAAACAGGAAGCCTGGAAAATAAGTAAGCCCACGGCTATAACCAAGGCTTCCACTTGGCCTGTGAGGAGGACTTTGGGAATAGCAGCCACTATCCATCCCTGGCCCTGCCTGAGCCTAGCTTCTCATGCCACCTAATTCAGAAACCATAGCCATGTACTCCCAGTCCCCCTCTCAGCTTCTCCTAGCATCTCTAGAAATTGCTGAGGAAGGGGAAATTAACATTAAGTTAGAATGAGCAAGAATTGAAGAAGCAGGCAAGCATCAGAGGTGAACAACCTATGTGTCAGTAACAGAATGAGTCATTTAGTATAAAGCTTGGAATGCTGACCAGAGTCACCAAAAAACGTTTTATGTAGCTGTGTAGCTTAAATAGAACTTTTTTTGTTATAGATAATACAAAGTAGTAGTCAACATTTCATTCTTCAGTCCCTCTACCTCATGGTGTTAATAATAATGACAGCTCACATTTATTGAGTGCTTATTATGTGACAGACACTGTCTTAAGCACCTTATGCACATCATCTTACAACTTCATTTAATTGCCACAACAATTCCCATGGGGTGGGTACAATTACGGTTACTGCCAGTTTATAAATGATAAAGCAGAGGCTCAGAGTAGTGAATAAGTTCTCCTGGGTCATACAGCTACTGAGCGATAGAGACAGGATTTGAAGCAAGATTCTTCAAAACCTCAGAACCACATCTATTAACCAATACACTGTAATAGGTCTTCTCCTTCCTTTGCCTCTCTTTACATAAATCACAATTGTGTCAAGTCTTAAGCTGATGTCTTAAGCAATGGAAGTGAAAAATATTGTGAATGTTTTTTCTTCTTTCATGGAATAACGGGTTCAATAGCTGCCAAAACCCTTTAACCAGGTCAGAAAAGCACCAAAAATATCAGCATATATTGGTGTATCATGTACTCTTATTAAATAACAAGCCATATTATATGTTATTAAAGTATGAACAGTCAGCAGATTTTACTGTGAAACTTTTGATAGATGCACAACACAAGTATCTCATACATACAATTTTATTAGATTCACACATGTTTATTCTGAGATCTGTGACATATTCAGGAATATACCTCCTGTGTAACTAAGGTAAAGGATTTCTGAGGCCAGACCTTCTTGTATCTTTTCTTCCAGGAGGGAACTGAGATTATAGACAGGTGTAGACTCCAAGTACACTTGATGTAGTGAGCTGTGCCTGGTGGAGGACTGAATTTCCATCACTGGCTTACGAGGGACCTAAGAAAGTATGGGCCACAGAAGGTTCTGAAGCTTGAGGTTCCCAATGCTTTTTGTCAGCTAGCTACTAGTGGCAGTGCAAATTGGGGAATTGAAGGCTTGGTGTCTTCCAGAACACAAGGTTATTTAAGCTTAACATTACCAGGAACATACTCAATACTGTCCAGAGACTTTTCTTTCTTTATCTGAACAGATATTGAATGATAGAAAGTTGTAGGCCAGTAAGTAGTCAACAATGGACAACTCTTCTAGAGGACTAACTCCTTATATGCTATAATTGGCTATAATTTGCTCAAAGATTTTTTCTAGGCTCAAGCACTTTTGATACACTGCATACCATTAGGCAGGATCTTGCCAAGACAGAGACCTTCAGACCTGTCTATACACAGTGGGGTAGCTGTCTGCCCAACTACGACCCTCATGATTATGCCATACCACACTGGACAGCCCCCATCCAGCCAGGAGCTCTTTCCTCTTTCCTTGACACATCCCTCAGGGCCCTTGTCCACTGAATAGCATGAGCCCAGACAGCACCTTCTTAAACCAAGCTCACACCACCATACCCCAAAGCAACCCTCCAGGCACTTACCCATGCTCCAAACACCAATAAGCAGCCTTTGTTCACAAGAGAAGGTATATCCTAATTGTTCATGGAGTAAGAGCTTTCTTGTTAAGATCACACATTAGCTGTGATACACACTGAGACAAGTCTCCTTTATGCCAGAGTGTACCTTGCAATTATGCAACCTGGATACTGGCCTCTGTGGCCTACCCAGCAACTCTTTACTCAGTGAGATAAACCTTGCTCATATTAGAGCTCTCACTGAACTCTTCAATATGATAAAGCAGGCCCTGTCATGCTGCCACTCTGCATATTATGTCAGTCCTCACCACCAGCCACCACTTCCCACAAGACAATCAGCCCAGAGATTCTAACAGCTGGGTCTGCTGTGAGGCTGGCCTCACCAGCTCTTTCCTTCACTGCAGCTTATATGGCCGTTTTGCTCACAGAAAGGCAAGTGTCTCCCAGAGCAGGATCCACATCTCACCATATGCCCAGTGAAGCCACTTTCCAGTGCCCCTAATCAGTGCTGCATTATCCAGAGGGCCAGATAAGGATGTGATTAGAGAATAACACTGCAAGGGCACCAATCAAATGATTTTTAAAAGAGTTAGAAATTTGATATATAAAAAACCCAAGTAGATAAGAAAAATCAGAGCTTTGTTGGATTTTTTTAGCATCTGTTTTATGGCTTGTAGTTGTTTCCATGTGAATTACAGAGAGGAACGTGGACATCAAAATGTTTTCAGTAATTAGGGCTTCCAAAAGCCCTATTTTGGCCTTGCCCTCTTTGTTTCTCTATACACTGTGAGCCAGCCATCTGCTACTATCCAAAATTCCTCATACTATTAGCCAACTCTTTCCTGGAATAGTAGTAATCCTACCACCAGGAACAATATCTATTCAGAATATACCAGTAAGTTCACATCAGGTGTTAAAATACTGAAATACTTCTATATCTATTGATGAAGAGCTATTGCCCTGATCCCTTCCTCTACGACCCCCCCTGCATCCACCATCACCTCAATAGCACTTGACCCTTCCTAACGATCCCTGAGCCCACCTATAATCTGACAACTGAAGGCATAATACCTGCTTCAGCATCCTGTTTGAATGTTTATACTGATTGGTCAGTGTCCACGCAGAATCTGCTGTTAGTTTCGATAGCAAATATAGGAAAGGTCCTATAACTACTACATCAAGCATTATACAGCTCTCTGGGGATCACTACTTATATGCATATGTCACTTGGCAAATGTCTTCCAAAATAGGGAGGATTTCTGAACACTTGGTGCACATTGTACACCAACCACTAGACCACACTACCACTCCCTATATTTACATGAACTCTTTGCCTTGAGGCAATGTCTGAGTAGACAGCACCTCAGTTGAGCTCTTAATGAGTCAGTCCTCCAAATACTTACCAATCCTGCACACCATGTGGCAGGTTTTAACTATGCCTCCTCTTCATTTATTGACTTGACCTGCCATTCTCTACTGCCCCCATACCTTGGCAACCCATGATCTGGCCATTGCACATTGCTTCGAAATAAGGAAACGACTGACAAGACTGGGTACACATAGGAAGTACCAGTCCTTGCAAACTGAGACAACCAATCTATGACCAGATGAGAGTCCACTTGGGACATAGTGTGTCAGCTCCTAATGTGGATCTCACACCAACTCGTCACAGTGCATTTGGTGAAACTTGAAACCAAGATCTGTAATACCATTTTCAACAATTCAGTAGACCTTCTAAACAGGGTAGAGTCCAAAATCCCTTCTTCCCCACCAGAAATTCTCTAGCCACATCAAACCTGTGAAACCACTCAGGACACTGCCTGGAGTAGGACTACACCTTCTTTTCACACAGCCTGAGCTAATCTCTAACCAGAACAGAATCCACATCAACCATCAACACTGACTAGACAATCATATAAATGGCCATTCCTCATGGCCTGAAAGAAACCCTAACTAGACCAGGGAGCAAACATCAGTCTGCAAAACTTAAGGCAAATTCTGAACAGACCAGAATCTTGAAGGAGCTATTCAGATGACTATAGTCACAGAAGCATCCTCCATTTCATGAGACAGCCTATGAACAGACCAGGCATATGGTCCCAATCCCTCACATTCATCTCCTCCCTTTCCCTCCTCTTTTTCTTTCTGCCCCTTTCTTCTTTCCCTTTGCTCCCATTCCTTGACCTTGTTATTACCTTTCTCTCTCACCCAATTCACTGCTGTATTATTTAGTTGTTATAAAACTTTTGATCTCCCTAGTCACATTTAGGCCAGGGGAAAATCTAGGAAACTTCTAGGATAGTACCAGCCCCCAGGCAAGGCTGCTGTTGAAAGACTGGGCCTATGGTATGAGAATCAGTATATGGAGTTTTTGTTCCTGGGACTAGAATGGTTGTGGAACAAAAACCTCTTTTCTAGTAAGCAAACCCCCAAGCCAGCTGTTATGATTTTAGACCGGTCCCCAAATGAAGGGTTCAGGTTCAGCCAGATTGGGAGGGACCAAAGGAGGCCTTGGGCAAAAAAAATTGAATAGATGAAATCTTCCATACCTCCTGCTATCCCAGCTTTTGCTCTGCCACATTAGGACAAATATTTCCTTTAAAAAATCCCTCATGTGTAGGTTTTTTGTCAAGCTTTCACATTAGAAACTACATAAACTATAATTCATTGTCCCTCATGTCCCTTGAACTCCTTTCTGCCCAATTCTCTCCTCTCATCACATTCCTTCTATTGGCTTCTGGTCTCATATGTGATATAATCACAATCTCAGTCTCCCCTACCCCAGGATTTTGGTGTCATCCATTTGGTATGTATATATTAAGACCTTTTAATTTATGTTCATGTAGATATATAGGAACCTATACAAGCTTTTATATTGAAAACTTTCAAACATAAAACTACACATCTGACAAAGGACCAATATCCAAGATCTACAAGGAACTCAAACCAATCTGCAAGAAAAAAAAAAAAACGAATAATCCCATCAAAAAGTGGGCAAAGGACACAAACAGACATTTCTCAAAAGGTGATGTACAAATGGCCAACAAACATCAAAAATGCTCAACCTCACTAATCATTAAGGAAATGCAAATTAAAACCACGATGAGATACCACCTTTCTCCTTCAAGAATGGACATGATTCAAAAGTCAAAAAAAATTAAAAATGTAATTTATAATGAATATTCATATGATCACCACCTAGATTCAATAATTAAGGTTCCATGTCTGTTTTATCTACCTGCCTGTCTTTTTTGTTGAACTATTTCAATGTAAGTTGTAACTATCATGATTGATGACCCTTAAATACTTTAGCAAGCATCTAAAAATAAGGATGTTCTCCTACATGAATGCAAGTTATTTTCACACAATATCTTATCACACCTACAAAAATTAACAATAATTTCCTAATCCTTATATCATTTAATATCCAGTTCACATTCAAATTTCCTCAGGTGTCACCAAATGTCTTTTTTAATGCTTTATTTTGACAACCAAGATCCAGTCAAGTTTAATTGCATTTTTTAATGGAGATATTATTAACATACCAAAAATTCACCATTTTAAATAGAACAATTCAGTGATTTTTAATATATTCACTAGATTGTGCTAATTCTAGTGATGTGCTAATCATCACTAATTCCAGAGCATTTTCATCCCCCTGCAAAGAAACCTTGTACCCAATTAGCAGTCATCTCTGTTCTCCCCTACTCCCAGTCACTGTCAACCACTAATCTACTTTCTGTCTTTATGGATTTGCCTATTCTGAACAATTCATATAAATGGAATCATACAGAATGTGACCTTTCATTTCTGGCTTCTTTTGCTTAGCCATAATGTTCTCAAGATTCATCCACATTGTAGTATGTATCAATAATTCCTTTTTAAATAGCCAAATAATATTCCATGATATGGATATACCACAGTTTGGTTATTCATGCATCATTTGATGGACATTTGGATTCTTTCTACATTTTAGTTTTTGTAAGTAATTCTGCTGTCAATATTCCTATACATGTTTTTCTGTGGACATGTGTTTTCATCTCACTTGGGTATATACCTAGGAGTGAAATTGCTCAACTATATAGTGACTCTATGTTTAACATTCTGAAGAACAATCAAACTGTTTCTGCAGTGGTTGCACCATTTGCATTACATTCAGAAATGTATGAGGGTTACAATCACTCCAAATACTCATCAACACTTGTTATTTTCTTTCTTTCTTTCTTTTTTTTGTTAGAGCCATGCTAGTGGGCATGAGATGGTATCTTATTATGGTTTTGATTTCAATTTTTTTGTGCTTTTTCACCATTTGTATATCTTCATTGGAAGAATATTCATTCAGATATTTGCCATTTTTAATTGAATCATCTCTCTTATTGTGGAGTTGTATTTATTATATATTCTAGATAAAAATGCTTCATCAACAGATTTATGATTTACAAATATTTTCTTCCATTCTGTGGGTTTTTTCATTTCTCGATAGTGCCCTTTGATACACACTCACAAAGTAATTTTAACTTACTGAGTTTTTTAGTTTTTTTCTTTGGTTGCTTGCACTTTTTGCATCATATTTAAGAAAATGTTGCCTAGTCCAAACACAAAAGATTAACTCCTACATTTTCTTCTGAGTTTCGTTGTTTTAGCTATTACATTTAGGTATTTGAACAATTTTGAGTAAAATTTTGTATATAAGACTGGGGTAAAAATTTATTCTTTTGGATGTTGGTATCCAGTTGTCCCTGTACCATTTGTTGAAGAAACCATTCTTTTCCTTTGAATGGTCTTGGACTCTCAAATTCTATTCCATTGACTGACATATCTATCCTTATGCCACTTATTTACTCTCTTTGTAGTAAGTTCTGAAATTGGGAAGTAAGAGTCTTCAAGATAGTTCTTTTTCAAGATTGTTTGCCTATTATGAGGCCCTGGTATTTCCATATTGGGATCAATTTTTCATTTTTTAAAAAAGGCCACTGGAGGTTTTATTTGTTTTTTATGTTTTTGATTCAGGGTATCACTTTGTCAATGAGTCTGGAGTGCAGTGATTCACTGCAGCCTTGAACTCCCGGGTTCAAGTGACCTTCCACCTCACCCTCCCAAGTATTAAGAACTATAGGTGTGTAACACCATGCCTGAGTAATTATTTTTTTGTATTTTCTCTTGTAGAGACAGGGTTTCACTATATTGTCCAGGCTGGTCTTAAACTGCTGGCCTTAAGTGATCCTCCTGATTTGACCTCCCAAAGTGCTGGGATGACAGACATGAGCCACTGAATCTGGTTAAAAAAGACCATTGGAGTTTTGGTGGGGACCGCATCAAATCTATAGATCAATTTGAAGAGTGTTTCCATGTTTATGTTAAATCTTCTAATCCACGAACATAGGATGTCTTTTCACTTATTTAGGTCTTCTTTAATTTCTTCCAACAATGTTTCATTGCTTTTAGTGTACAACTCTTACACTCCTTTGCTTAAATTTATTTCCATGTATTTTATTATTTTTGATACTATTATAAAAGAAAATGGTTTGATAACTTCATTTTCTGATTGTTTATTGCTAATACATAGAAATATAATTGCTTTTCTGCAATCTTGTATCCTGCAACCTTGCTGAACTTATTTCTTCTAACAGTTTTTTAGTCAATTGCTTAAGATTTTCTATATACAAGATCATGTTATCTGTGAATAGAAATACTTCTTTTTTAATAGAAAGAAGTAAAAATAGTTTTACTTCTTTCCTTTAAATCTGGATACCCCTTATTTGTTTTTCTGGCCTAATTGCTATGGCCAGACACCTCAGTACAATGTTTAATATGAGTAGTAAGAATAGACATTCATGTTTTGTTTCTGATCTTAAGGGGAAACATTCAGTCTTGAATTATTAAGTATGATGTTAGCTGTGGGTTTTTCATAGGTATCCTTTATCAGATTGAGGATGTTTCCTTCTATCTCTTGTTTGTTGAATTTTTTTTTATCATGAAAATATGTTGGGTTTTTTTTCAAATGCTTTTTCTGTATCTATTGAAATGATGTGAGGTTCCCCCTTTATTCAACTAATGTGATATATTACATTAACTGATTTTCATATGTTGAATCAATCTTATGTTCCTGAAATTAATGCCATTTGGTAATAGTGTATGCTCCTTTTTATAAGCTGCAGGATTTAATTTGCTATTATTTGGTTGAGGATTTTTGCATCTGTATTTATAAGGGATATTGGTCTGTAGTGTTCTTTTCTTGTGATGTCTTTGGTTTTGGTATCAGGGTGATATATTGGCCTCATAGAGTGGGTGAGCAAGTGTTCACTCCTCTTCTGGTTTTGGAGGAGTTTGTGAATGAGTAATGTTAACTCTTCTTTAAATGTTTTGTAGAATTCACCAGTGAAGACTTCTTGTCCTGGGTTTTTCTTAATTGTTAATTCAATCTTTTTATATAAGTGTATTCAGATTTATAATTTCTTCTTATATCAGCTTAATCTTCTGTGTAACTCAGTGCATTCTGTTATGTCTCTTTAGACTCTTATGACACAATATGCCCAACTTTTCCACTCCAGGACATTGACTTTTAAGACATTGGGTTGTCTTGTAAACTGTCTTGCATTCTGGATTTGTCTGATTGTTTCATCAAGGTATCATTTAACATGTTCTTTCCTTTGTATTTACCTGACAGTTACATATAATGCCTTGAGTAGAGTCAAATTTAACATTTTTATTGTCAATATTTGATTTAAAAAACATTTTGAAAATCAATAGATGAAGATGAGATATCATGGTTAATTACTGGTAAAATTGAATAGATTTTTAGATTTATTAGCCATTTTGGTTTCATATTCTGTGAACTGTTGGTTTTGATTTTTTTGCCTATCTTGCTATTGTGTTGATCATCTTTGTCTTATTGATTTGTAGGTGTTTATTGTTATATTCTAGATAAAAATCCTATCCACATTTTTCATTTACTTCTTCAATTCATCTGAAATTTATTTTTGCAAATGGTATATTTTAGGCAAGGATGTTACTTATTTAAATGGATTGTTTAACTTATTTAAATAAATTTTATTTCTTGTCCAGATAAAATGTATTAGGCTTTTCATTGACTTGAGATGCCACTTTTATTATATATTAAATTCCCATATATACATGAATCAGTACTTTTTATTATGCCTTATTGATTTACTTTTGTCTAGTCATGTAAATACATTTTAATTACACCATATATAATATGCTTTGATATCTGTAAGGGGAAGTATCTTGTATATTTTTAAATTATCTTGGCTATTCTTGTACATTCACTTTTCTTCTGTATTTTAGAGTTGGCTTGTCAAATCTTAGGAAGTATCTTTTTTGTGATTTACATTGTCATTGCATTCATCTTATAAGATTACTTTTGTAAGAATTTATATCCTCAACATAATGAATCTTCCATCCATAAATAGGTCCCTTTTCACGTTGTTCAGTATATTTTTGTAGTTTCCTCAATACAAAATGTGACCATTTTTTAGTCAGATTCATTCCTATTTATTTCAGAACCTTTTTGCTGTTATAAATGATAGTTGCTTTTCTATTACATTTTCCAATTGGTTATTATTCTGGTGTTATTAAATTAAACTATTAATTTTGCTTTGTGAACCTTATACCCAGTCACTTCATTTTTTTAAAGACAGGGTCTTGCTTTGTTGTCCAGGCTGGAATATAGTCACACAATCATGGCTCACTGCAGCCTCGACCTCTTGAGCTCAAGGGATCCACCTGCCTCAGTCTCCCGAGTAGCTGAGACTACAGGCACCCACCATCATACCCACTTAATTTTAAAAAAATTATTTGTAGGGATAGGGTCTCACTATTTTTCTTGGCTGAACTCGAACTTCTCAGCTCAACTGATCCTCCTGCTTTGGTATCCCAAAGTGTTGGAATTACAGCTATGAGGAGTCACTACACTGAGCTCCCTGTCACTTTTAGAAGTGTACTAAGTTCTAAATAATTTGTCACTTCATTTTTAAACCTATTTTTTCTCTATCATTGTGTTGGCTAGGATATCTAGTACCCTTGGACAGTAATTGTTGATGATCACCCCTTTCTTCCATTTCATTTTAATGAGAATGCTTCTAAACCTTCACAATTAAAATGTTTGCTGTAGGTTTCTAGTAGATAAGTTTATGAAGATAAGTTCGTCCTAATTTACCAGAAGATTTGTTAAACGTGAATGTATGGTGTACTATGTGTGGTAGCTACAAGCTTGAGACCAAATGCCATCTTTATTAAAAAAGAATTTGTAGGCAGCATGGGCCCCTGGGCTGAAGAGCACTGGCCTTAGTTGAACTGAACTCTGAGAAGATGGAATCTGCCAATTGAAGCCAGATATCCATAGAATCTTCTAGAAGTGAAAAATTTCCCAGGAGAGGGCTCTGGGTATATCATACAACCTCAGCCTTACCAGGAAGTAGCATCTTGCTTGGGAGAAGAGAGGAAAAAAGGGCTGGCCTGGAGGGTGTCCAGGCTCAGCAGATCAGATTCCTACTACAGACTGTTGCCTGCCTGCCTGCTTGCCTGCCTTAGGTTATTAAGTCAATTAGCAACAGAAGAGGATAAAGGACTGTGATTTGTTCCACTTTCCAACTCTCCATTAAATTGTAGAGCCATGGGTAAGGAAGTTACCTCAATTTTTTTTTTCTGCCTCAGAAGACAAACAGCATTCCCTTGGATATTGTCATCCTTTTTTTTTTTTTTTTCCTTTTTTTTTTTTTTTGCATTTTAGGTTTTGGGGTACATGTGAAGAACATACAATATTGTTGCATAGGTACACACGTGGCAGTGTAATTTGTTGCCTTCCTCCCCTTCACCTATATCTGGCATTTCTCCCCATGCTATCTCCTCCCAACTCCCCA
>CAUYQU010027338.1:0-19274 GCA_963574635.1 Cheracebus regulus | reverse complement strand
CTGTAATCCTAGCACTTTGGGAGGCCAAGGTGGGTGGATCACCTGAGGTCAGGAGTTCAAGACCAGCCTGACCATCATGGTGAAACCCCATCTTTAAAAAAAAAAAATTGGAAACAACATAAATGTTCAACAGTAAGAAGTGGATAAATTATGGTATATTCACACACTGAAATGTACAGCCAAAAAACATATGAAAACTGCATATATCAACACAATAGACACGAAGCATGAGGAAAAAAACAAATTGCAAGGGATATTTAATGTATTATTCCATACTGTAAATTTTGACAGCATAGAAAACAAATGCTCAAGTAAAAAAATATTAAAACTAGGGATATTATAGGCATGATATATATCACCTTTAGAATGGTAGGTAGTTCTGGGGAAAGAGGAAAGGAAGGAGGTGTAAGAAGCATTCACTGTATCTATAATGTTTTATTTATTTTTAATCTGAAGCAAATACTCATTCAATTATACCAAATGCATTGAGCATATATTATGTGTTAGGCACTTTCCAGGTAATAGAGATTAAGAAAAGAACATGTAGTTTACATTTTAATGGTATACATAGCTAAACATTAATACATTAGATCTGGGTGGTGGGCACATGGTTGTCTATAATATTATTCTCTGTATTTTAAAAGTATCTTTGTAATACAAATAATTAGGTTTAGGCCAGCATGTCTGGAGTATGGTGCACGAGGGGGAAGAGGTGAAGATGAGATTGGAGAAAGAGCAAAGGGCCAGATCATATAGCACATTATAGCTCAAGGTAAGCAGTGGGGATTTGAAGTGTACCAAGTAATCATTGCTTTTCTGAGTAATCAAAGCTTTAAGTGGAGGTGTAACTTCATCTGATTTACACTCTTGCTGCCATATGAGACTAGGTGGTGAGAGGCTTGAATGAAAGCAGGGACGCTATTGCAGTAGTCCAGACGATACAAGTGAACAAGTTAGATATGTATTTTGGAAATACAACTAACAGGCTGATGCGTTGTTTGTGAAGAAAGGAAAGAATCTGTAATGGCTACATGGCTTTTGGTTTGAATGGTTGGCGATTATGTTTATTGAGAAAATGAAGACTTAGGAAAAAACAGACTGGGGAGTGAGGGAGAATCAAGAGTTCTATTTGGAACAGGTTAATTTTGATTTTCCTGTGAGACATGTAAATGGATATGCCAGATAGGCACTTGGATATGTGGCTGTGGAGCTTCAGCTGAAGATGTAGGGCCATCAGCTGTTATAACTCTATTAGGCAAAAAGAAAAATAAATCTCCGGTGACTCCACCACATCCTCATCTAGCTTCCATCCCACTTCTTTGGTTCCTTTTATAGAAAAACTGCTCTAAACATCTGTCCAGATCTCTGTTTCTACTTACCCACTTCTCATTTTTACTTGAACTCTTTTCAGTCAGGTTTTATCCCCACCACTCACTGAAACAGCTTATTTTAACATCAACAGTGAGTTCTACTTTTTTTCTGTCCAAAGGTGAATTCTCAATCCTTGTTTACTCAATCTCTTAGCAGTATTTATCATTGTTGATAATTCCCCAAAATTTAATTTCACTTGGATTCCAAATCTGCACGTTCTCCTGGTGTTATTTTTCTTGATTTCTTTTTTATTCTCTCTTTTCCTTGTGATTTCTTTTCTTCTCTTTTTTTTTCTTTTTTCTTTTTTTTTGAGAAGGAGTTTTTGCTCTTGTTGCCCAGGCTGGAGTGCGATGGCACGGTCTTGGCTCACTGCAAGCTCCGCCCCCTGGGTTCAAGTGATTCTCCTTCCGTTAGCCTCCCAAGTAGCTGGGATTACAGGCACCTGCCACCGCACCTAGCTAATTTTTGTAATTTCAGTAGAGACGGGGTTTCACCATCTTGGCCAGGCTGGTCTTGAACTCCTGACCTCGTGATCCACCCGTCTTGGCCTCTCAAAGTGATGGGATTACAGGTGTGAGCCACTGCACCCAGCCTTTCTTTGTGATGTCTAAGTGCCCCAGGCATAGTCTGTCAACTTCTTTTCTATCTACACTCACTGCTACACTCACCCAGTTGTAATACATGTATGTGCTCACAACAATTAATACCACCCTAAGCCCAGGGATGAGGGGCCCTGCCCTGGGTCCCATACTTTAGAGGGCCACACAAACCCCTCTCTCTCTCTTACATATATACATACACACACACACACACACACACACACACACACACACACACACACAAACTATATTAAAGAACACGTGGGCACGTCTATCATTTGAGATCCAGTACTCAGCACAAGTACAATCTTAAATATTTTCTTTCTTTACCACTACTATTCAGGCTTTAGGGAACCTCTCTATCACATCTCTTGCTCCATATATTCAAAGCTGAAAGGCACCAAAACAATTGAAAGCAGAGATATTTGTACATCTGTACATTTATGTTCACAACACTATTATTCATAATAATCAAATGTAAAAATGACCCAAATGTCCATAAATGAATGAATTAATGAACAGAATGTGGTATAGACATGCAATGGAATGTTATTCAACCTTAAAAAGGAAAGAAATTCATTCATGAAAAAGGGACAGGGAAAGGGAGGAAATTCTGACACATGCTACAACATCAATAAATCTTGACGATATTATGCTAAGTGAAACAAGCCAGTCATAAAAAGACAAATATTGTATGAGTCCACACACTTATATGAGGTATGCGAGGTAGTCAAATTCATAGAATCAGAAGGAATAATGGTGGTTGCCAGGGGTGGTGTAGAGAGAGGCGGGGTATAGAATTTCAGTTTGGGGCCAGGCGCGGTGGCTCATGCCTATAATCCCAGCATGTTGGGAGGCCGAGGTGGGCAGATCACAAGGTCGGGAGTTCGAGACCAGCCTGGCCAGAAGAGTGAACCCTGTCTCTACTAAAAATACAAAATATTAGCCAGGCATAGTGGTGGGCACCAATAATCCCAGCTACTTGGGAGGCTAAGGCAGGAGAATTGCTTGAACCTGGTAGCCGAGATCTTGCCATTGCACTCCAGCCCAGGCAACAGTGTGAGACTCCATTTCAAAAAAAAAAAAGAATTTCAGTTTGGGAAGATGAAAAAGTTATGGTGATGAAGGGTGGTGATCCTTGCACAGCAATGTGAATGTACTTAATGCCACTGAATTATACACTTAAAAATGGATAAAATGATAAGCTTTGCCTTATGCATATTTTACCATCATTAAAAAAATAAAGGCAACTGTATCCTAATGTCTTGAAGGTTTGGGGCTATACTACTTAGGAGAAATAGGCACTATTTTTGAAATTCTAATGTAGAGAGTCTGAGCAGCAGAGACTTAGGTAAGAGAAAACACAAATTAACTTGTCATACTCTTCCTCTTAGATAGCACAAATGCAATTTTCTTTAATAACCATGCAATATTTCCTGGTAGTGGCAGACGTTCCTTTTTAAATTGTCTCCATACACACATATGCATATACACTGATACATACATGTATCTGTCTAGATGTAACATGAGAGTGAGACTGAACATTACACAGATCATAAATAGACAATGAATACTAGCATTGGGAATAACTATTTGTACAAAAATATTTAATAAGACTGAATTGTTTTTTAAATGAAATTTAAAATTCTAGCATTATTTACATAATTTTCATTTAAAATTGTGAAAGAAAATAAATAGTCTATTTCAAGCTTCTAAAAGTTGTTAGGTCCTAAGCAAGGTTGACTTTGGAGACTGAGTCACAAGCACGACCTCTTGCTTACTGACTTTTTTTGTTTTTGTTTTTTTCACTTTGTTACCCAGTCTGGAGTGCAGTGATCTAGGCTCACTGCAGCCTTAACTTCTGGGCTCAAGAGACCCTCCTGCTTCAGCCCTGCTGGTAGCTGAGACTACAGGCACACGCCACCACACCAGGCTAATTTTTGCGTTTTTTGTAAAAATGGGGTTTCACCATGTTGCACAGGTTGGTCTCAAATTGCTGGACTCAAGTGATCCACCCACCACAGCCTCCCAAAGTGCTGGGATTACAAGCGTGAGCCACTGCCCCTGGCAGCCTTTTGTTATAGATTAACTTCCTTATTTTCTTTTACTTGGCTCAAACAAGATGGTGCCAGAGAAAAAAGACCCCTTGACTATTACATCCTTAATGTGAAATGTTAAATATACCCTTCCCCCAAAGAAACACTTCGTATAACCAATCAAATTGCTGTAACTATGCATTAATCATGTATGCAAAATGTTGAAATCCTGGTAAGCTTCCCCAGACTTTGCCTATAAAAGCACCCTTAAACCTCTCTGTTCCAGAGCAGTGACCCCATCTCTTTTGAGTCTATATCCTCTCAGATGGCCACCTCAGACTTTACACTCGATTAAACTCAATATTTAATCATGTTGCCTGAATTTCATTATCAAGGTTGACATTTTGGTGACCACAAAGGGACCTGAGTGATTCCTGTTATTTCACTAACAGCCAAAACCTGGGTACCAGCATGAGCAACTTTTGTTCATACACCCTCAAAGGAACTAATGGGGATCCCCGGTAAGGCTCCTCTCAGGTTGTAGTCCTCCTGGCTTTGTTGAGGATTCAGGCTTTATTCAAGCTATACATTCCTAACTGGAGGGAGTTAGAATGAAAACTGTGCTGCAAGATAAGAGTTTCATTTGTTACTCTCTAGAGATTCTGCTGATCATAAATTTGTGACTTTCAGCTGGGTGTAGTGGCTCATACCTGTAATCCCAGCACTTTGGGAGGCAGAGGCAGGCGGATCATTTCAGGGCAGGAATTCAAGACCAGCCTGGCCAACATGGTAAAACTCTGTTTCCACTAAAAACACAAAAATTAACTGGGTGTGGTGGCACACGCCTGTAATCCCAGCTACTGAGGAGGCTGAGGCAGGAGAATCGCTTAAACACGGAGGCAGAGGTTGCAGTGAGTTGAGATCACCCTACAGTCTGGGCAGCAGAGCAAGACTACCTCAAAAAAAAAAAAAAAAAAAGATTTGTGACTTTCACTTATCTGTGAGGTTAAAGTTTTTGTCTTGAATTACTCCTTAGAGATTTTACAACTTTTTCTCTTATTCAAAATTTTGATAAGGTGAAAAGCAGCTTATTGTTGAAAAGAGGAAGTAAATTTTTGTGGCTTAAGCAAAAAAGTTATATATATATATATATATGACTATATAAATATAACTATATAACTATAAATATATAGTTATATTATATATATAAATATACTATAATTTTGTGTGTGTGTCTCTGTGTGTGTGTATATATATATATATATATATATTTTTTTTTTTTTTTTTTTTTTGAGATGAAGTCTCACTCTGTCACCCAAGCTGGAGTGCAGTGGCGTGATCTCAGCTCACTGCAACCTCTGCCTCCTGGGTTCAAGTGATTCTCCTGCCTCAGCCTCCTGAGTAGCTGGGACTGCAGGTGCGTGCCACCATACCTGGCTAATTTTTGTATTTTCAGTAGAGACAGGTTTTTGCCATGTTGGCCAGGCTGGTCTCAAACTTCTGACCTCAGGTTATCTGCCCGCCTCAGCCTCCCAAAGTGCTGGGATTGCAGGTGTGAACCACCATACCTGGCATATATATATTTTTTTGAGATGAAGTCTCTCTGTGTTGCTGAAGCCAGAATGCAGTGGCATCATCTTGGCTGACTGCAAACTCTGCCTCTTGAGTTCAAATGATTCTCCTGCCTCAGCCTCACAAGTAACTTGGACTACAGCCACCCGACACCACACCTGGCTAATTTTGTATTTTTAGTAGAGACAAGTTTTCACCATGATGGCCAGGCTAGTCTCGAACTCCTGACCTCAGGTGATCCACCCGCCTCAGCCTCCCAAAGTGCTGGGATTACAGGCATAAGCCACTGCACCTGGCCAAAAGTTATAAATTTAAAGCTAACCAGGTTCTGAAGCTTGGTTCAATTGACAAATTCAAACTTGCTTCTTGAGTGGCCAAAATTATGCAAGACTCTGTATGAGGATAAATGAAATAAGTCCTGAAGATAATAGACACTGTTTCTCCCAGCTAAAAGGCACCTTAGGGCAACCAAAGTCTAGTGTGAGTATCTGAGTTAATCACTCCTGATAAGTAACAGTCTCACAGGAAAGCCCTTAAGTAGAACTTAAAGGAAACCTCGCTTAATCTGGTGGGCACACATAAAGGATTGATTACCCAGTATCTTAAGCATTCAAGTTTCTTGGGATCATTGAGATTTGTATGTGGGAAGAAGTGACTCAAGGGTGACACCTTGAGGAGTTATTTTCACAAGCAACACACTTGATCCAAAAACAACTTTCCCTAAGTTTTGGTCATTCAGGAAGGAAAGCACTATGGGCAACTGTGGACCTAAAACTGAACCTTTGTCCTTAAAGGGAGACCCACCATTCGAAACTCCAGCTGGATTTATATTTAACACATATGACAGCTTTTTAGATAAATATTAATTTTTTTTTTTGAGACAGTCTCGCTCTTGTTGCTCAGGCTGGAGTGTAGTGGTGCAATCTCAGCACACTGTAACCTCTGCCTCCCAGGTTCCAGCAATTCTCCTGCCTCAGCCTCCTGAGAGGCTGGGATTATAGATGCATGCTGCCACACCCGGTTAATCTTTTGTATTTTAGTAGAGATGGGGTTTCACCATTTTCCCCAGGCTGGTTTCGAACTCCTGAGCTCAGGCAATCCGCCCACCTCAGCCTCCCAAAATGCTGGGATTATAGGTGTGAGCCACTGTGCCTGGCTGGGTAAATATTTAGAAAATTGGTCCTGAATAAGTCACAATGACTCCAAATTATAATGACCAAAATGGGGTACCTTTGAAATGCCTAAACTATTTTACTTACATGCTCAATTAGAATAAGCTGGCTCTAAAGTAAAACAAAACAATTGGGAAAGTTATTTTCAATTGCATTTAGAGGCTTCAAAACAGATTCTGGTAAAGTTCTTTTTTACAGAAATAAAAGGTTCTCTAAAACAATTTCTGAGATTAAAAAAAGCTGCTGAAATTTCTCCTCCTCCCTTAACTACTCCTTCTCTTTATCCTTCATTATCGCAGCTACTTTTTCTTCCTCCTCCCCCTTCTACTCCTATTGTTCTGGCTCCATTTTGTGAATAGCTGGTGTCTGGTAGGGCAGAACTTACCTTGTTTTATGTACCAAGGTAAAATCTAAAGGCATAATTAAAGAATTCCCTGATTCATTTTACCAGAGAATATTTTTTTCTTTTTTTGTTCCTTGGTTCTTTACTTGGAATTACCAGAGAATTTAAATGGAATCATCAAGTTTATGATCATGTTTTGTTCTAATTTATACTAACTAGTTCACATGTTAATATCAAAAAGTAAAGCTAAAGGCGGGGCTCGGTGGCTTATGCTTATAATCTCAGACCTTTGGGAGGCCAAGGCAGGCAGATCACTTAAGGTCAGGAGCTCAAGACCAGCCTGGCCAACATGGTGAAACCCTGTCTCTACTAAAGATATGAAAATTAGCCAGGTGTGGTAGCACATGCCTGTAATTCCAGCTACTTGGTAGGCTGAGGCAGGAGAATCACTTGAACTCAGGAGGCAAAAGTTGTAGTGAGCTGAGACAGTGCCACTGCACTCCAGCCTGGGCAACAAAGTGAGACTGTCTTTAAAAAAAAAAAAAAAGAAAGAAAGAAAAGAAAAAAGGAAAGCTAAATAACAAAGGTGACTTGGAGAAATCCCTTAGATTTTACATATTTTCAAAGGCTGATAGGAGGCATGCCTGTGATGTTCCTGAAGCTTTACTTGATACAATCCCTTTAGCCTTTTCAAAAAATAATCATCTGGAATAAAATACAACAATGCTGGCAAAATCCAGGTAAGTCCATGATGTCATGTTTTGAGAAATCTGAAAAAAATCTTTAAATAATATTTAGGATTATCTGAAGAAAGTTATGCTAATCATCAAAATGATACTCTCCTTAATTCCAATTTCATAAATGAGTGAGATGAAGAGTTAGCACTAATCGTAAAAAGACAATGCCCTAGTTGGGCTACTTCTCTAATGGATTATTTGGTCAATCTTACCTATCAGTTAGCTGTTATCTTAATTAAAGAAGAAAGAGATAGGTCAAACAAAAGGGTAGGTCTAATAAGGTTATGAGTTTACAGTTGAAACAACTATCTGCCCATTCTGGACCTCCAGAATGCCCCCATAAACCTCAAAATGTGCCTAACACCCCGCTTCTTTGCAACAACTGCTAGAAACCTGGTCACTTTGAAAAGGATTGCAGAAAACTAAAATGGAAGGACGAGCAACAGACAAAGGAAAAGGAAAAAGAAGAATAGGGATTCTCCAAGGAACTTAAAAGGAGCTTTCCTTTTCTCCTTATTAACACTCCGGGAAAAACAGAAATTATTTTAAATGAAGAACACACACAAGCTGTTGTTGATACTGGAACACACTATCTGTAACAAATCCCACCTTATTACAGGGTCCCATTCCTTGGAGTAAACAATTCAGATGGTGTCACTAATACTCCTGTATTGGCACACAAATCTCAGCCTGTAGCTTTTCAACTAGGTTCCCTAAAAAGGACTCATATATTCCTCTTGGTTCCATTAGTCTCCATCCATCTGATAGGAGATTTTTTTTTTTTTTTTTAGAATTATACAATACCCACATTTTTTTCTTTTCCCCAAAGGGGGAAATGTATTTAGAATTAAAAGACAGGCCAGGCATGGTGGCTCACGCCTGTAATCCCAGCACTTTGGGAGGCCGAGGCGGGCGGATCATGAGCTCAGGAGATCGAGACCATCCTGGCCAAGATAGTAAAACCCTGTCTCTACTAAAAAGACAAAAAAATTAGCTAGGTGTGGTGGCTCATGCCTGTAGTCCCAGCTACTCGGGACGCTGAGGCAGGAGAATCACTTGAACCAGGGAGTCGGAGGTTGCAGTGAGCCGAGAATGCACCACTGCACTCCAGCCTGGATGACAGAGCAAGACTCTGTCTCAAAAAAAAAAAAAAAGACAAAATTTTAAAACATTGGATACAGAACATTTAAAACTTGACCCTTCTAATTTAATTGCCCTTCACATTGCCAGAGAGGATACTAAATTATTTAGTAGTGAGGAATTACAGGAACTGAAAAAGCAGTACCTGATCAATTATGGTCAGAGTCCTCCAATGATATTGGAAAAATTATCTCAGCTATTCCAATTAAAATTCAAATAGACCCGTCAAAGCCTCTTCTAAACCTTAAGCAATATCCCCTTAGATCTGAGGCCTTGGAAGGAATAAGTCCTACAATTTTAGATTATATAAAGAGAGGCTTGATTACTAATTTTTTTGTAGAGATGACATCTTGCTATATTGCCTAGGCTGGTCTCAAACTCCTGGGTTCAAGTGATCTTCCCACCTCGGCCTCCCAAAGTTCTGGGAGTACAGGTGAGAGCCACTATGCCTGGCAATTAGTATTCCCTGTACAAGTCCATGTAACACTTCGGTTCTCCTCATGAGAAAGCCAAACAATAGAGGATAGAGATTTCCACAGGATCTAAAAGAAATTAATATCATAATCCTTCCTTGACATCCAGTAGTGCCAATTCCCATATGTTGTTTGCCGCCATCTCAACTGAAGGTGAATTCTTTACTGTGATAGATTTACATGGTGTGTTCTTTAGCATTACTGTTGATAATCAGTTTCTCTTCACCCTCACTTGAGAAGACAAACAATACACATGAATGGTTATGTCTCAGGGATATACTGAGAATCCAACTTATTTCTTACAAGTATTGAAAGCATATCTCTTGGGTGTCAGCTTTTTTTTTTTTTTTGAGACGGAGTCTTGCTCTGTTGATCAGGCTGGAGTACAGTGGCGTGACCTCTGCTCACTGCAACCTCTGCCTCCTGTATTTAAGCAATTGTCTGGCCTCAGACTCCCAAATAGCTGGGATTATAGGTGCCTGCCACCATGCCTGGCTAATTTTTGTATTTTTAGTAGAGATGAAGTTTCCCCATGTTGGCCAGGCTGGTCTCAAACTCCTGACCTCAGGTAATCTGCCCGCCTCAGCCTCCCAAAGGGCTGGGATTACAGGTGTGGGACACAGCACCCAGCTGGGTGTCAGCTTTTTAAAGTCCACTTTAATACAGTACATGGATGATGTACTTCCTGTTCAGAAGACAAGTAAACGTCTTTAAGAGATGGGATTTACTTGTTACAGCGATTGGCTTTAAAGGGACACAAAGTCTCCATTTTCATGCTACTAAGGCATACCTGAAACTAAAAAAAAAAAAAAAAAGTATACAAAGTCTCAAAGGAAAAACTTCAGTTTTCTCAAAAACAAGTAAAATAGGTCACCTGATATTAAAGAAAGGTCTTTTCATTAATCCACACAGGGGAAAAGAGATTGACTTTTCCTATCCCCATAGCTAAGAAAAAACTAAAAGGATTTCTGGGGCTGCCAAAATACTGTGCAAACTGGATTCCAGATTTTTTTTTTTTTAAAAAAACTCAGCCTTTATATACTCTTTAAAAAAAAAACAAAACAAAACAGGCTGGGCACAGTGTCATGTGCCTGTAGTCCAGCTACTTGAGAGGCTGAGGATTGCTTGAGTCCAGAAGTTGAAGGATGCAATAAGCTTTGATTGCACCACGCACTCCAGCCTGAGTGACAGTGCAAGACCCTCTCTCTGAAAAACAAAAAACAGGCCAGGTGCGGTAGTTCATGCCTGTAATTCCAGCACTCTGGGAGGCCAAGGTGGGCAGATTACTTGAGATCAGGAGTTTAAGAGCAGCCTGAGCAACATGGCAAAACCTCGTTTCTATAAAAAATACAAAATAATTAGCCGGGCGTGGTGGTGCATGCCTATAGTTTCAGTTCCTCAGGAGGCTGAGGTGGAAGGATTGCTTGAGCCCAGGAGGTCAAGGCTGCAGTGAACCATGATTGCACCACTGTACCCCAGCCTGGGTGACAGAGCAAGACACTGTTTCAAAACAAAAACAAGTTGGGTGTCGTGGCTCACGCCTGCAATCCTAGCACTTTGGGAGGCCGAGGCAGGCGGATCACGAAGTCAGGAGTTTGAGACCAGCCTAACCAACATGGTAAAACCTTGTCTCTACTAAAAATACAAAAATTAGCTGGGTGTGGTGGTACGTGCCTGTAATCTCAGCTACTTAGGAGGCTGAGGCAGGAAAATTTCTTGATCCCTGGAGGCGGAGGTTGCAGTGAGCCAAGATGGCACCAGTGCATTTTAGTCTAGGCGACAGAACGAGACTCGTCTCAAAAAACAGAAACAAAAACAAAACAAACCAGACTCTCTAGAATGGACAGACAGAACTCAGATAACATTAAAAGGGTCTTATATTCCACAGCCAGGAGCACACACACAAAAAAAATAAGTAAATAAATAAAATATTAATAAATAAAAGAGGTCTTATAAGTTCCTGGCCCCCTTAGGACTCCAAGTTACAATATTCCATTTACATTGCTTATACATAAAAATCAAGGAAATTTCCTAAGCATTCTGTCCTGAAAACATGGGGGATTAAAATAGAGCTAGCTGTAGAATACCATAGTCAGCACTTGGATTTGGTGGCTAGATGATTGTCATCTTGCATGAAAGTGATAACAGAGACCATCTTGCTAGCAAAAGCAACTGAAGAAATAGTGAAGGGATCTCCTCTCACTATCTTCATTCCACATTTTGTGGAGGCATTTCTAAATTTACAACATACTCAGCATCATTCAGTTAGCAGGCTGACCCCTTATAAAGTTCTACTTCTTTCTGTACCTCATATTACAATCTCTAAGTGCAATAATCTAAAACCTTTTACTCTTATGCCTCTACTTGCAGATGAAACGCCATAACTTTAACTGATCAACTTCTCTCTCCTAGCATGAACCTGCAAGAAACTCCCCTTACTAATGTTGATGCTGTTTGATTTACAGGTGGATCTTAGAGGGTGAGTCTGGAATTTATCATACAGGTTGTGGTGTAACATCTGTAGCTGAAGAAATAGAAAGTGTTTATCTTTCAGAAGCAACCTCAGCTCAACAAACAATTGATAGCATTAATTAGAGCTTGTTAATTAGCAGAATAACTGCTAATGTACAGATAGCAGATATGCCTTTGGAGTAGCTCACGACTTTGAAATGCTATAGAAACAAGGAGGGTTCTTAGCCTGTCCTGGTCAGTCCATAAAAAAATGGACACCTTATGTTACAATTATTAAGAGCCATATTATTACCCATATTGCTAGCTATTATTAAATTCCCGAGTCACTCCAAATCAGATACTCCTAAAAAGCCGAGGAAATCAACTAGCTAATAAGGCAGCAAAGAGGGCTGCTTACATATATCTAAGCAAGCAAGAGAATCTGTATTAACTTTTAAATAAGTCCTTGAATTTGACAAAAAGTTAGCTCAATCCACAGCTTCAAAAGAGAATTAAAATATTGGAAAACAAAGAAGGGAACATATTTCCCCAAACATGAAATATGGTATGGACCAAACAACTTACCTGTACTTCCTACTGAATCACAGTTATCATTTTTGACCTATGCTGCCATATCTGCCCAAAATATAATCCAGGGAAACCTTTATATAGTTCTCATGGATATTTTTCTTTACCTGAAGCTCCCTCTTCCAGCTATGGTAATTAGATTTTATTCAGCTACTCCCATTACAAGGATACAACAAGTATATACTAGTTTGGTTTGTATGTCTTCTTATTAGGTAGAAGCATTTTCATCCAGAAGAGCAACAACCTTAACAGTAAGTAAAATGCTCCTGGAAAAACTTATTCCAAAGCTGGCCAGTGGCTCACACATGTAATCCCAGCACTTTGGGAGGCCGAGGCGAGCTGATCATGAGGTCAAGAAATCCTGGCCAACATGGTGAAACCCTGTCTCTCCTAAAAGTACGAAAATTAGCTGGGCATGGTGGCACACACCTGTAATCCCAGCTACTCGGGAGGCTGAGGCAGGAGAATCACTTGAACCTGGGAGGCGGAGGTTGAAGTGAGCCAAGATCGTGCCACTGCACTCCAGCCTGGTGGCACAGCCAGACTCTGTCTCAAAAAAAAAAAAAAAATTATTCCAACATAAGGCGTTCCTCTAGAACCCAATAGTGACAGAGGTACTCATTTCACTTGATACATTGTTCAGTCAATATGAAAGATCTGGCCAATTCTTCAACATTTCTATTGGCATATTACCCTCAGTCATCTGGGTTACTTACACAAATGAAATAATCAAAAATCAGCAAAATTAACCAAGCCTTTTAAGATTTATTGGGCAAAAGCTTTTCCATTGGTTTTGCTTAACCTAACCTAAGATCCACTCCTTTTGTAAATATCAGTTATCTCCAACTGAGATAATAACAGGTACACCTATAAAACTATCCCCAGGAAATTATAAATTCATAATGCTAAAAGGAGACACCTTACGTTACTGCAATGGCCTTATGAAACAATTAAGAATTGCAATTTGGTAAAAGATTCTTTTTACAGTGAACTCCCAGTATATGAAGAACATAAAACCCATGGACTTCAGCCAGGAAATTTTGTCTATTGGAAGCATCATCTTCTAAAGTATTCCCTTCAAGTGAAATGAAAAGGTCTTTACCAGGTACTACTTACTAACCTTTGTGCTATAAAAGTAGAAGACAAGACTCATGGATTCACATTTCTCATCGAATGGACTATTTCATTAAAAGGTGATCTTTGAGGCCGGATGCGGTGGCTCAGTCCTGCAATCTCAGGATTGAGATTATTTTTAGGCCTCCTTTGGGAAGCTGAGGTGAGTGAATTGCCTGAGGTCAGGAGTTCGAGACAAGCCTGGCCAAATGGTGAAACCTCATCTCTACCAAAAATAAACAAATTAGCTGAGTATGCTGGCCCATGCCTGTAATCCCAGCTACTTGGGAGGCTGAGGCAGGAGAATCGCTTGAACCCAGGAGGTAGAGGTTGCAGTGAGCCAAAATCATACCACTGCACCAGAGCAAGACTCCATCTCAAAAAAAAAAAAAAAAAAAAGAAAGGTGATCTTTGACTTGTCAAGTTTACACCAGGTTAAGAAAAATACAACATCTGAGGTAGACTGACCATTGTCACCATCACTTTAAAAATCTGGTTAATCATTGTTATTTTATGTGACAAAGCAAATTTCTTCCCTTGTTCATTCTAGTCTGTTGAGATAAATATTGTTTTAGGACTTTAGCAGGTAGTTTGGTTAGGAAAAATGAATTTGGGCTGGGCGTGGTGGCTCACACCTGTAATCCAAGCACTTTGGAGGCCAAGGCGGGCGGATCGCCTGAGGTTGGGAGTTCAAGACTAGCCTGACCAACATGGTGAAACCCCGTCTTAAAAAAAAAATAAAATGGCCGGGCGCAGTGACTCACGCCTGTAATCCTAGCACTTTGGGAGGCTGCGGTGGGTGGATCACCTGAGGTCAGGAGTTCAAGACCAGCCTGGCCATCATGGTGAAACCCCATCTTAAATAATAATACTAATAAAATTAAATTTAATTTAATTTAAAAAAAGGAAGAATGAATTTTATTTTTTCCCCTTATGGTTGTTCCATCCTAGTCTCTCTGCATGGAATGGTATGATAACACTTTGATTAAACTATCCCAGAGTGTTGTTACTGCAGGAAACCTGTCTGACTGTTGGGTCTGCCATATGATTACAAGATCTATTCATGACTGATATATGCCATTAGTAACATCTGTCACTTATTTTTCAGCTGTCCCTAATGCCATTACATATTTAGACTGATCTCCTTCTAGGCTAACTTTCTCAGTTCAAATCATCCATGACACTGCAGTTTCTGTATCTTGTCTAAAACTATCAAATCTGCTTGGAAAGAATTTGGTCCTGGCCCTCCTGTTCCATTCCATATGGATTAAGAAATGCATTACAGGCCAGGCATGGTGGCTCATGCCTGTAATTTCAGCACTTTGGGAGCCCGAGGCAGGCAGATCACCTGAGGTCAGGAGTTTAAGACCAGCCTGGCCAACATGTTGAAACCCTGTCTCTACTAAAAATACAAAAATTATCTGGGCATCATGGCCTGCACCTGTAATCCCAGCTACTTGGGAGGCTGAGGCACAAGAATTGCTTGAACCCAGTAGGTGGAAGTTGCAGTAAGCCAGGATCGTGCCACCACACTCCAGCTTGAGTGAGACTCTTTCTCAAAAAAAAAAAAAGAAAAAAGAAAAAAAAGAAATTCATTACAGAAAACAATGAATCCCTGGTCTGCCAGTATCTCCCTTTTATTTCATGTCATGAAATGGGTTCTGTAAAAAGGGAAATCTCTGGTTTGACTTGATGCTCTCTACTCTTGCTGTTAATGAGGCCATTAATGAATATACCCTGAGGGGAATTACTTATGCTCCCTCAAGTTATGTGTTTGTATGTGGCATCAAGAATGATTTGCCTACACAAGGTAGTTTAGTTGAGCACACTGTGGCCTCAATAGTTGGCAAAGAAAGGGCATATGCTTGTTAGGTTATTTTGTAACTCTTTTTTCTTTACATAAAAATATAGAAGGAGCCAGGTGTGGTGACTCAAGACTGCAATCCCAGCACTTTGGGAAGCTAAAGTGAGAGGATCACTTGATGTCAGGAGTTCAAGACATCCTGCACTTGATGTCAGAGTTCGAGACCAGCCTAGGCAATATGTATGGCCCCCTATATATACACATATATGGACCCCTCTTTCTCTATTATGGAGATAAGAGAACTGTGTTAGCAGAGTATTAAAATAATTTAGGTCAAAGCATTTTGGGAATACTAATCCTGAGAGCTGGAGTTCATATTAATACAGATGATTAAAAACCTATTAGCACATACTGGTCAGATAGCTGGAGACAATGCAAGAAGCATTGCAGCTCAACAAAAATCTTTGGCCTCCTTAGCCCAGGTAATACTAGATAACAGAATTGCCTTTGACTATTTAATGGCTGAAAAAGGAGGAGTCTGTGCAGTGGCACACATCATTTGTTGCACCTATGTTAATACCTCTGGAGAAGTGGAGACACGATTTAAAAGAATAACTTGGTCAGGCACGGTGGCTCATGCCTGTAATTTCATCACTTTGGGAGGCCGAGGCGAGTAGATCACTTGAGGTCCAGAGTTTGAGACCAGCCTGGCCAACATGGTGAAAACTCATCTCTACTAAAAATACAAAAGTTAGCTGGGTGTGGTGGGGTGCACCTGTAATCCCAGCTACTCGGCAGACTGAGGCAGGAGAATCACTTGAGCCTGGGAGGCAGAGGTTGTAGTGAGCTGAGATCATGCCACTGCACACCAGCCTGGGCAACAGAGCAAAACTCCATTTCAAAAAAAAAAAAAAGTGGCCAGGCATGGTGGCTCACACCTGTAATCCCAGCACTTTGGGAGGCCAAGGCGGGTGGATCACCTGAGGTCAGGGTCGAGACCAGCCTGACCAATATGGTGAAACCCTGTCTCTACTAAAAATACAAAAATTAGCCCAGCTTGGTGGCGCACACTTGTAATCCCAGCTACTCAGGAGGCTGAGGTGGGAAAATCACTTGAAACCAGGAGGCAGAGGTTGCAGTGAACCAAGATTGCACCACTGCACTCCAGCCTGAGAGACAGAGTAAGACTCTGACTCCAAAAAAAAAAAAAAAAAGAAAGAAAGAAAGAAAGAAAATGAATTATCTAAAAGACTTGTTTAGTTGGTTATCCTCAGGGCTAACTTCATTTTTTCATTCTGGTCTTTAATTATTATCATAAGTATAGTTATTTTCCTAGCTATCAAATTATTCATGATTTGTGTTTCAGCTTGCTTGAAACACAATAACTAAAGCTAGAATAATGATTGCTTAAAAAATTGCCTTAATTGAAAATAAGTCACATGACCAGAACCAGAGTGCTAAGTTATACTTTTCTCCTATTGCTTTATAATTAGGCTTTAGCTTCTTTTGGGTTATGAATTAAACATTTCCCCACTCTGTGGGACATGACTCTCTAGGGATGAGACTTCCTAGTGATTTGAGGTATAACTACTCTCTAACAAATGCTTCTTCTGTAGTGCTTTCTTTAAAGATCTTGAAGAAAAGGGGAAAGTGTGAAAGAAAATGAATAGTCTATTTGGGGCTCCTAAAAGCTTAGGTTTTGTGGAAGGTTGACTTTGGAGACTGAGTCACAGAGCATGACCTCTTAATCTTGACTTTTTGTTATAGGTTAATTTCCTTCCTTATTTTTTTGTACCTGACTCAGACCAGATGGTGCCTGAGACATGACTCCTGAGTCTTGACTGAGATATAAGACTCCTTGAGGCCAGGCACAGTGGCTCACGCCTGTAACCTCAGCACTTTGGGAGGCTGAGGTGAGTGGACTGCTTGAGGCCAGGAGTTCAAAATAAACCAGCCCATCTATCTCTACTAAAAATACAAAAATCAGCCAGGCATGGTGGCACATGCCTCTAATCCCACCTACTAGAGAGGCTGAGACATAAGAATTGCTTCAACCCGGGAGGCGGAGGTTGCAGTGAATGGAGAACACACTGCTGCACTCCAGCCTGGCAACAACAACAACAACAACAAAAAAAAACAAGTCCTTGATTATTACATCTTCAATGTGGAATGTTAAAACTACACTGCTCAAAAAAGAAACATTAGAGAACCAAGAGGTTTGTATCCCTGCTGTGCAGTGACATACTATTACACCGAGACAGCAGGGTTTGCAGCAGAGAAAGAGTTTAATGATCACAGGATGCCAGGTGAGGAGATCCTCAAAGCCACCGAGCCTGGCTTACATTAATCCTTTTAAAACATAATTCAGATTGCTTCACTTCCTCTGCTCAAAACATTATAATGACTTCTCATCACTCCTGGAAAGACATGAAAAAATCTTTACCAGAGTCTGCAAAGTCCTGCTTATACTGGCCTCTGCTCCCTCTCTAAACTCAGGTACTACTTCATCTCACTCATTGGGCTCCAGCCACATTGGCATTGCCATTCTTAAGACAAACAAGCCCCATGAGTTTTGCGATTACTGTTCCTTCTGCCTGGAGAACTCTTCTTTTTTTCATTTCATTGAGGTTCAAGTATCACCTCAGAGAGGCATTCACTGACGACCCTATCTAAAAAGAGCCTTCTCTATGTGATAACCTAACTTGTACTAAACTAACTGACTCCATCTTACCTATAAACCTAACAAGCTTTGTCCAGCCTTTCCCTCCCTGCCTTGGCCCCCTCAGGTGCATTACTGGGCCATGCTGCACTCAAAAAGCTTTGAGCCTAAGAGTGATTCACACTGTTCACAATACCTGTAACCATTGTAACTGCATCCTGCTTGGCAAGTCTACCTGCTACTGTAGACTTGCATTGTAGATTGTATGGAAAGTTCCCCCTGCTACTCCCCTTGATGATTGTATGGAAATACCCTTAGCAACCAACAATGCTGGGAACCTCCTGCCCCAGGTTAACAGCTTCGTTATCTAATTTGCTTGTTGTGCTTCTGTAAAATTTCACTTCAGCTAGGCTCCCCCTCCCCTACCTAAATCAAGGCATAAAGGGAAATCAAGCCCCTTCCTGGGGCCAAGAGAATTTTGAGCCTTAGCTGTCTCTCTGTTGCAGGCAAATAAAGGACTCTTAATTTGGAACTCAGAGCATGGCGCTTTCCATAACAACCTCTATGCCCTTGCTCTCCTCTCACTTTTAAAATATTATTTGGCTTTATGTTATCACTGTTTTGTGTGTCTCCCCGCTATAGAAGGTAAGTTCTTTGGAAGTAGAGTGACTTGTGTCCTTCACCGCTGTATCCCTAATGTCTGGTACAGTAGTTCTGGGCATATTGTGTGCACTTGATATTATCAAATAAGACATTTTTAAATCATATGGTATTTAAATGGGACTCGATGAGATCAACTGTGGAGAGTATAAATTAAGGGTTATAAATTCATATTCCTACTAGTTTTCATCAGCTCACCTAAATGAATGATGCAGGCTGGGTATAAGATGTTTGGAAAGAGTGAGGTGATTAAGAAATGACCCAGGCAGCAGGTACTCAGCTCCAGAAAATTATTTCCATATGAGAATATAGATCTCATTTTGCTAGGTCTGCTAATTCTCCAAGAGAAATTGGAAGTTCAGGTTGGGTTTTTTTGTTATTGTTTTCCTTTTATTTGTTTTTTTTTAAATTTTATTTTTTTATTGCATTTTAGGTTTTGGGGTACATGTGAAGAACATGCAATATTGTTGCATAGGTACACACGTGGCAGTGTCATTTGTTGCCTTCCTCCCCTTCACCTATATCTGGCATTTCTCCCCATGCTATCTCCCCCCAA
>CAUYQU010027336.1:0-83473 GCA_963574635.1 Cheracebus regulus | reverse complement strand
TCTGAAGCCTGATTCTGTGAGTTCATCACACTCATCCTCCGTCAAGCCTTGTTCTCTTGCTGATGAGGAGCTGCGATCCCTGGTAGGAGGAGAGGCATTCTGATTTCGGGTGTTCTCAGCCTTTTTGCACTGGTTTCTTCCTATTTTTGTGGATTTATCCACCTGTCGTCTTTGTAATTGCCGATTTTCAGATTGGGTCTCTGAGTGGACGTCCGGCTTGTTGGTGATGAAGTTTTTTCTGTTTCTTAGTTTTCCTTCAGGGGGCGCCCCTTCCCTACAGAGCTGGGCCTTCCCGGGTTCAGCTGTGCTTGTTCTCAGTCCTCAGCACTTCCAATTGCTGTTCTCCTGGTGGGGTTGGGACTGGCCGAGGCTGACTAAAAGGGCATCCAGTCCCGTACTCTCCGCACCGAGAAGCGCTGCGCCGGCCAAAAGAGTCGCGCTGGTGACCCGTGTGGCTCCTTTGCCGGGAATCTCCCAGTCTGTGTGCATCAAAATTTTGTCTGCAATTGCGGCATCCACTCGCTCTCTGCGCTTTCACTGGGAGCTACAATCCTGAGCTGCTGCTACGCGGCCATCTTGATCTCTCTCCGTCCAGTGATGAAGTTTTTCTGTTTCTTAGTTTTCCTTTGGCGGATGCTCGTTCCCCACAAAGCCGGACCTTCCGGGGTTCGCTGTGCTTGCTGTGAAACTCTCAGTCCTCAGCGCTTCCAATTGCTGTTTTCCTTGTGGGGTTGGGACCAGCCAAGCCCGTCACACTGGGAAGCGCCGCGCTGGGGCACCGGCAAAACAGCCGTGCCAGCCAAAAGAGACTCACTGGCGACCCGTATGGCTCCTCTGCCGGGAATCTCCTAGTCTGTGGGCAACAAAAATTCGTCGGAAAGTGCAGCGTCTGCTCGTTCTCTGCGCTTTCACTGGGAGCTACATTCCTGAGCTGTTGCTAATCGGCCATCTTGGATCTCTCTCCTGATTGTTGAAATTTTATATCTATCATTTGCTAAGTCCTCTCTAAGTTCCTCCTTCTTTTATCTTCATTTTAATAAGTTCAAATTTTCATGTTTTTATTGCAGTCGGTCTCAACAAAAGTAGAAGTTTGGGTGTCAGCCTATGCTGTTGCTTTGATTAGGAAGCAAAAGCGGCTGAAGGGTATAACATAGGATGTACTTACAAGGCATGGGACATAAATCACCCATCTGTCTGTAATCAAGTGGCACCGTGAGTGGGACCAATTCAATGCAGTATGCAAAAAGTAATCCAATGATCTCCACTACCCCAGGTTTCTGTGTTGCTTATTCAATTTAATCTGGGTGTTATTAGGCAACTAGACCTTACAAAATGGTGATTAAATGCAGACAATTCATGGTTTGAGTGAACCAAGCTGTTAATTAAACCCAGCCATGTTCTCAGTTCAACTGCACAACATTTAAAAGAACCTTGTTTCCAGAGCATCTCCACCCAGAAGACAGCTTTAAGAAACCAAAAGATGTCAGAGCCATTTCTGTTTAAATGGATGTAGGCTTAACTGATTATTCCTATAATAAAAGAAGTTACCAGGGAGATAGTCCAGAGCATTCAGTTGAGTCTTCCACCCAGCATAGGTGTCGCACACCCAGCTCTGTTTTACTCCCGGGTTACTTTGGGAAAGGGTAATAGAACTTCTATCATTCTTACCCTTTAACTTCTATATTCCTTCCCTCTACCCCCTAAAATCTGTGTCCTGCTACTTCAGTATTAAGACAATCTTCAAAGAACTTTCCAAATAGGTCTAAGGAGATAGGTTAACCCTGCTTATTCCTTGAATACCAATAGAGAAGAAGGTAAGTAATTCACAAATTTCTCTCTTCCCAAAGACATTCCTAAATCAGAAGTCACTTTCTAGGCCTGTCAGAGGGAAAGTGGGTGTATCCATTACTCATGGTCTAACAGTGGGGTAGTGTTCAGTTCTGCTGACAAGTTGTGTGCTGAGGAGTTTTGGTCCTTCTTTTTTTTCTTAGCTCTAGAGGATAAAATCCCTGTTCTTGGCACAAACTCAGGAAATGGAAGCCGGAGTCTGTTTTTTGTGGGGCTGCTAATTGTGCTGATTGTCAGCCTGGCACTGGTTTTTTTCGTGATATTTCTAATAAGTAAGTACCACCACAGGTTTGTTTTATTATTATTATTATTATTATTATTATTACTTGTATGCATTTATTCACAGCTGGTTGTTTAACTTTGCCCCTGGAAAGTTTGCACCCTCTAGTCAATGCTTTCTGGTGATCAATGCTTACACCGAAAGAGGAAAAAGGAATGCCTTGCATGAACCCCGTGGCTGAGGATAGGGTCCCTTGGCTACAAACTCACTGCAGAAGCCCACAGTGCCAGAAGTCCATGAATATGTATGTTAAATATTTCTATAGCACTTTCTCACTTGGAGCCTCTAGCTGCCCAGTGGAAGGCAACTTATTCTAGTTGATTCTAGGTTTTCTTTATCCAATGCCTAGATTTCTCTATTAAATTCAGATCTACAATATATAGTCACATTGAGGTTTTGCACTGAACTCACTCCCAGGTTTTCTCACTTGCCTATCATCCTGGACATCAATTAGAAGCACTTGCAGGCTTGTGCAAGGCCCCAGAGACAGTGGTGGAGATGTAGAAAGGTGGCTTGTTTCCAATTTGATCCTGTCTGGGCAACGTGCTCCTAATATAACCTGCTCTGTCTGTTCCTGGCCTGGGCCATGCATGTCGTGACCTTGAGTGGCGACTCAGGCTTCCCCACCTCAGCTTCTCAGTCAAGAGATCCTTCGAGCCTCCAGTGCCACCCTCCTCTCTGCCTTGGATGTGGGAAAGGTGCTGTCCACGCCGCCCCCCGACCCCCACCCTGTTCTGAGCATTGCCTCCTCCCACGGAGCCCACCAATTTCTCCTCTCATCTGGAATTGTTTTGCTTCTCTTCCAGATGACTTAAGAGCAGAAGGAGCCTACGGGAGGGTGTCATTTTTGACATATTTTTGCCTGGGTGCACTGCACTGTCATTTCTTTTACCCTTGAGTGCTTTATAGCCTTTGGAAGGTCTCTAATTTAATTTCATTCAGGATTAGAGGAGTCAGAGGTGATGATGACGATGAGAGGAGACAGGTGGGCAGAGTGCATGACCCTTTCACTGCTTCTAATCCTGTTTCTTCCCCCAAAGACTCCTCCCTCCTTGCAGCATGAAGGTCTTTAGCCTCTGGAGAAAAGAGTTGGGACTGGGAGGGAGGAGTGGGTTTAATTGCTTCTCTTGCACCTGGCTGATGCCCTTCTGCATTTAGAAGCTAACATGTGAACTGTTTTTACAATAGTTGCAAACTTGCATCTGATTATCAATTAGGTGAGGCTTGGCTACTGAACCAGCAATGATAGAAATAGCACATGGTCTAGTATTCTGAACCGTTAAGTTATTCCAACATAAGTTAATGCTTGGCATGTCATTCTGCCACACCCACCTGGGGGTAATGACCGAGTTAAACTATTAGGAAACTTTAGGTATGTCTACAGACATGTAAACACCACCCCCAGACTAAATTCTCTTTTCTGTGAGATGATAAATAGCAAGATTGAGGGAAGTAATACCAAATGCTAGATACTGAGTCATTACTCTGTCCTAGCCACTGTGCTAAGCCCTTGATGTCTCTTTGTTCACAATCTCATAACAACTCTAGTATATAGTCCATTATTACTGTTGTTATTATTATTTAAGATGGAATCTTGCTCTGTTGCCCAGGCTGGGGTGCAGTGACCCAATCTCGGCTCACTGCAACCACCACCTCCCGGTGATGCTCCTGCCTCAGCCTCCCAAGTATCTGGGACTACAGGGCTGTGCCACCGTGCCCAACTAATTTTTGTATTTTTAGTAGAGACGGGGTTTCACCATGTTGGCTAGGCTGGTCTCGAACTTCTGACCTTAGGTGATCTGCCTGTTTTGGCCTCTCAAAGTGCTAGGATTACAGGCATGAGCTACCGTGCCCAGCCAAATCCATTATTATTTTGGTTTTACCAATGGTGAAACTAAGGTTTAGAGAGCTCTATTAATGTGCCCAAGGTCATGTTGCCAATAAGTACCAAATTGGGGCTCAAGGACACTGCACTTGACGTCAAAGACTATGCACTTTATCAACATCATTATATTCCACTTGTATAAATAGGATTTGTTTTATATTTGTCTTGTTTTTAAATTGAGGACAAAGTCATATTAAGTGAGAAACAGAAAGATGAGGTGAGTAGAGTGTTTTGTATTGGGCAATTACTTTGTGTTAGATACATCAAGCTTATTATCTCCAATCCTTCCTCTAGCCATCTTAGAAAATTTAACTCTGATAAGCAAACCTCAAAAGTGTTCCATTCTGTATCTTATTGCCAAAGGTCCTGTGTATTTGGAAAATATTGTTCTTCCATTCTCATGTGTGGTCTGAGGGGGAACATTACACATTCATTTTGGACTGGTAACTCAGAACCAGCAGACTTATGTCAAAATAGGCTGGAACCCAAAGAATGTAATTTCTGAAATGAGGAGCAAAAACCTTTTTCTGAGAATGGGTCTCAAAATAAAGCAACATAGCAATCACATCTGGGAGGATAATCAAACATGCTGACAGTTTCCTTTGGTTGCTGGCAGCGAGGTCTTTCTTAGTCATAATTGGTGTGAAATTGCCAAAGGTCGTCTAGGGGCACCAAGAGGTTGTAAAAACAATTCACTGGATAGGCAACTTCAGTCTTCGCCAGTTTCTCTCCTGGGCTTCTGGGATGCATGGATGTGGGAACAGGGGTTTTGCGGAGAATATCTGTCAGCATCAGCTGAGCACCAACACGGGGCTCTGATGAATTTCAGTGGCACACAGTGGAAACCAGTGTAACACAGTCTGTTTTCTATTTTGAAGTTCAAACTGGAAACAAGATGGATGATGTGTCCAGAAGACTAACAGCTGAAGGAAAAGACATAGATGATCTTAAGAGAATCAACAACATGATCGTAAAGCGACTCAACCAGCTGGACTCTGAACAGAACTAAAGAAATGATTTTCTGAGAGCAGCTGCTAACACTGAGCTTCTTACTTTCCTAGGAGTGTACAGGGTTAGGAACTGAGAAAGTGCACTACTTCAGGCAGCAGATAATCTGGTCAGGGAACCCAGCTCTGGGGCCCTCTTTCTGCAGCAGGACGGGAGCAACTCTAAGGCAAGTGGGTTTGGGAATAGCAACTAGAAAGGGGTGAACTTGCCTCAGCCCCATTTTATGGTAGGGCACTTCAACTTGAATTGGGTTTTTGGTGGGTGGCCAGTAGGGAGGAGAATCAACAGAAAGCAAGAGAACTTGACTACCTACGTCCAACTTCTTACAGAAGGAGCTTTGCTACCAGAACAAATTCACTGTGTCAGTGAGGTTCATGACACCTCATTCACCTTTACAGATGCCTGGGAAAGCCTGAGAAATAATTGAGTTTCATGTGTTGAAGGGAACCAGGTGATTACTCTTCAATAAAAGGGATTGTGCTCAGGTGATTAGACTTTGACTCTATTTTCCCAGGGACAGCGATGGGTGGGCCTCAAAGCTAGTTGCTGTCTAGTGTTTGCTGGTGAAAACATGAGCAGTAGTTATGTGGGGTTGGGGTCAAAAGGGAAAGCCTAATTAATTTAATGTTTATTAAGCTCCTACTCTGTGCAAATCACTCTATTCTAGAGGAGCTTACATAAGTGTGCAGGATAAAGAAAGGAGATGGATAATTACATATAATTATATAAGCTTTGTTTACCTTGTTTCTCATGAAAAAACCCCTTTGGTACCCTGCTGATTGATTTGGAAGAAATCTGATAGATTTGTGGCCTTTGCTAAACTACACTAAGGAACTATGTAATTAGAATATTTGGAACCTGCATTAATTTCAGCAATGAAAGTAAGGCACACAGCATATGACATAAGATACAGTGTGAAATAAATGAGTTTGAAAAGCATATGATCGATTGAAGAATGTATTGTGGTTCTATCGTCTTGGCTTGATCAAAAACATTTGGGTTTACTAGGACATTAAACATTCACTTTATAACACTAAATAGTTAATGAAGTAAACACAATACATTTTGCTTATCCATTTTTGCACTCAAAAACTATTTGTACTGAAACTCTTTTCTTTTTTTTTAAATTGATACATATTGTGCAGAACATTGTTAAAATCTGAAATTTGCAATTACTGGAAAATCGTTTTTGATCTGTTGATAGGGTATGGCAAAAATCATTTGTCTTCATGATTTGTTGTAAGGGTGTTTCAGAAACTGATGATCTGATGTAACAACTCTTTTAAAAAAACCACCTATATCTTTCCTTTCTGTTTGCTCTTATTATACTTTCCTCTCTTTTCTATCTAAACAGTGGATACATTTCATCCTCAGTGATAAATAATCTTTATTCCAAGAAATGTATGGTTTTTACAACATAAAACAGTGTCTGATAAGTCATTTTATTCACCTTTTTGGATCCAGTGTTTTTGATCTGTACTGTCCTGCCTGTATTGCACAGACAAAGGTATGGCGATGCCTCTGATCCTCACAGCCTGGAAAACTTCACTCACCACAACTCCCAGTATTAGATATTGGATTCACAAATTAACATCTTCCACTGAACATGTTTAAAAAGTATTGGCTGGCTACAGATAATCTGATGGTCGTCAAATACAGTGGTTAAGAACATGGGCTTGGGGACCAACATCCTGGTGTGAATTCTGGTGCCACCACATACTGTGAATTTGGAGAAATTAACCTCTTTTTTTGTTTTCAGTAAAATTGAATAATTAGAAAATCGATTTCATAGTATTGCTATAAGGTTTAAAAACATTATAAGTATAAAGGACTTAAAAGGGTGTCAAACACCAAGTACTCAATACATGTTAATTGTTATTGTAATAATTATTATTGTTAAAAGTAGTAGGCGTGGCATAGTGGAAATACTCTATTGGTGGGGCTAAGGGCCAAACATTTTTTCTGTGGCATGGTTTAAGATGATAACCACACTGATCTCTTCTGACCAAGGATGAGGGGTGAGAGTCTTTTAGCAAAATAACTTGTTAAGTTACCGTATAAGAGGCGATCAGTATAAGCAGGAGGGTTTGTTGTTTTCCAAGTGATCTAGTCTGGAGAACATAAGGATCCACATTCACCTACCTGCGATGGGGCCAGGAACCTGTCTGTCTGCCCTGGGCTCGGGGCTTGACCCACAGGGTGCGCAGGGAGGAGGGAGTGGGACACTAAACGTAAGGCCCAGGAGGAGCAAAAGGAATAGAAGGGACAGCTGAACCAAGACATGTATTGATAGGAAAAGAAAAAACAGTTTTGCTTCATTCTTTGGACTTTGGTGGCGTTCACGAGTCTGAGAGAGAGATGATTATTCTAGTAACAGACTTTATCTGCGTGCCCTTCCTGATGTTGCCAGCCATTACGAAAGGATCACACATGTCTTCTGGCTCCAGGTCCAACGCTATGTACTTAGTATTCTGCCATGAGGACCCTGGAAGAACTTTCTTATAGCCCCACAAATTGTTCTGTCTTGGTGACCACCTGGAGGCGGGCCTGGCCCAGCCTTGCATACCATGCACTGCTATGATACCTGGAGGCTGTTGGGGCTTGGGGCTACCTGGAACTAGGAGGGCCTGGCTTCTAGTAAGGCCACTGAGTTGACACTTAAGGGTACAGGGTACTTATCACTCAGGAATAAACCAGGGTCATCTGGCCAGGATTCTGTCAATGAGCACCCATCTCCAAACCAAGAACAAAGCAACAAGGAGATATGAAAATAACACAAAACAACTGTTTTGTTCTTGGTAACAATAGGCTGGGGAAAAGGGAAGAATCTTGGTGTGCATGTCATTTGGACTAACTGAGGTATCTTGGAATATATTTTGCAAACCATCATGTTATAACCAATTTCTATTGCTTAGAAAGAAAACTTTAATGGAAACAAGTTCTCCTTGAGTCAGGGCATAAAAATAATTTTATTCCAGCTTAACATAATGACCCTATTTATATTCAGGAGAGAAGGATAAGCAAAAGAGATCGATCATCAGAAAAGACTGGTAATCTATCGCCTCTGTGAATGAGTCTGCCCCCAAGAAGCTGTGAAAAGGAGAGAGAGCCTTAGAACTGTGAACCATTGTTCCACAGAGCCAGGAAGTATATTTTCTTTTAAGGGAAAATAAAAATGTTCTTATTAGAATCTGTGCTGCCACTTATTTGGTGAAGATGAAGACTTCTCAGTACATGTTTATTAACATAGGGAAAACATTACTGAAATATAATTCTACTTTTTAGGAGGATGAAAATGATTTTTAAAAAAGCAGTGAGAAAAACAACACAGAACAAAATTCCATTTAATAAATAGGTACTAGGCATATACACTGTGCCCAGCAGTGGGACCATGCCATTCTGCCCTGTGCTGGACACTACAACGGGTCTCAGAGGGGCCGAAGGCATGGTCCCCTCAAAGAGGCTTCTGATCTGGTTGTGCAGATAAGCCATGTACAGGCAATCAGTAATGATCTGTAATCATGAGTCAGAAATAGCGATTCCTCAGTGCGCCCATCCTAGCATCACTTAAGAGGCTGGAAAAACCCTGATTCTTGGACTGTGGCCTCGGCTATTCTGACTTAGCAGGCGTGGAGTGGGACTAGGAATTCCTGTTATGAAATGCTGCTGTGATGATCCTGGTGCTCAGTTGGATGGCTGGATAAATAACGGATTTGGAGTAAACTTGGATTCTGATTCTGGTTCTATGCATGAGTAACAGTGTGGCTTTGATCATGTTGCTTAATTCCCCGGACTTTCAGCATTTTCTTCTGTCTCATGGGAGGGTGTTGCTGCTGGTGAGAACAGGGGAGTTGACAAAAAGCCCTTCAGTCTCTTTGTTGTTTATAAGTCACTAAAAAATTAAATGAACTTAAATTGTATATTAAAAAGTGAGGCCATTCTGTAGATATTATTTTGAATGTTTAGGCATCACTAGTAATCTCTCGTCCAAGAACCCCCAAATGTGTTCAGAAGAACATACCTGGGTCACTTCCTCCCTCACCCATTTTTATTTTCTCTTTGTTTCCATCCCATTCCTGTACCTCTGGTCCCACATGTCTTGACCTCCTCAACTGCATGGAGCTTAGGATCCAGTTTATGGAGCTGTTGAAGGCTGTTTTGATAGCAGGTGTGGGCAAGCACCTGGGAACCCTGAAGGGTGAGAAACCTGAGGAGAGCCCAGACAAGGGGCTTGCTCCACATACTGCCTCAAGAGAGCCTGAGAAGATCTTGTTGAGAAAAGTAGTGCTGCTCGGGGCTTTGACTAAGGGAGTGGCTACACATTAGACTCTCCCCCGCCTGATCCCATCCACGTCAATTACATCAGGATCCACCAAGTCCTGTCATTTTGAGTGAGAGCTTTCTGTCTTGAGTCTTCTTCTGAAGACATTTTCTAGACCTGTGATAGGAGAAGATGGACATTCCTTTCTGGGGATGGTCAGATGTTCCTTATTTGATCTAACCGTTTTAATGACTTAGAAACAACTCTACTCTTCAAATTTAGTGAGATAAAAATGTAATCAACCAATATTAAGATATTCAATAATCAGTTGAAATCAATGACAATCACGCACCATGAACTGAGACAGTTGATTGATTTATTCCTCAGGAGCTGAGGAGCAAAACCAAGTGTTAAAGTGAGCAGAGATAGGCTGTTATGTAGCATAGTGCAACTCCTAAAACGGCAAATAATAAAATGTGTCTTAAATTTAGCTGAGTTTTCTGCTTTTGCAAAAGAGTCAATTTGGAGAAAACTTGCGTTATCCTTGAATTTCCCTCACCACTTAAAGAAAATCCAAAGTCACATAATAGGTCAGAAAGAAATTCAAGGAAGCGTTTACCTGTTTCATTTCTTCTTTTACTCCTTTTTCTCCCTTCAAGATTGGTATCGCCAATAACATAGCTGGGAATTCTTCTGTAGACATTTTCTTTTTGGCCAGCAATGTGGGGAGTAGGATGTGAAGGCGGATAAGAACAGAGAAAGCAGCCATGGCATGAGATATAGAGCCTACCTGCAAGGTGGCAGTGTTTGAAGTCTTCTCAGATGGAGGCAGGCATGAGCTATGTCACGTCTTCCCAAGTAGATAAAGAACAAATGATCTGTGAGAAATGCAGACCTGAATTTAGACAGTCATGATCCTAAGTCTTCTTCATTTCTTGGCCTCGTCTGTTGTCTTTTAAATTTTGCAACTTGATTCATTTTTCATGCATGGCTCCCCAAAGAAATGAGTTGTAACAAGCTTATTCCATTAGGAACATTCTTTCTGAATGTGGAGTGCCACTGCCACAGAGCATTTATTGTTTAATGAACAAATGGGGCAGACCAAACAATTGAAAACCAGTTAATAATTCAATTATGGCTTCTCCAATGCTAAAAATGTCTAATTTGTCACTCCCGAAAATGATTTTCAGCATTGCCAGAATCAGACTAACTTAGAATTCTGCTCTGTGTTCCCTTCCCAAACCTAGCAAATTTCTTTAATATTCATAAGTCAGGGTCAACTTCTCAATTACTGTAAACTTATGTAGAGACTCAAAAACAGTTTTTTTTATAGACTTGGAAAAACACTGATGAAAAAGACATGAGGCAGCCTTTGACATTCAATCTGGGACCTTTTAAAGAAAAGCTTCGGCAGAGATGTTAGAAAACCCAGGTTCTTTCCATATTACTTGGTAGAAGTCACAAAAGAAATCTTTTATAATTGTTTTCCCACCAACTTGATGCAATTCACTCTTCTTTTGAGCCTAGAACTTCATTTGACCCTCTTAGATTTTGCCTTGTGATTGTGTATTTGTGTTGTACCCTTTGTTTGATTCTCATCTGGGCAGCCCCCGCGTATTAGTATATTGCTCAATAATGTGAATTTGTTTAATTGAATCAAGCTAGAAAGAGTTTCCAGGCTGCCTGCATTGCCTCTGATTTGCAGTTCAAGCAACGTGGTGTTCACTCACAGGCGAGGAGGGACACCTGGTGGCAGTTGGGTACTTCAAGCAAAGGAGCTCCCTTTGAAAGAAAGAAGGCGAGTGAGAAGATAGAGTATGTGTGGTATAATGCAGGGAGAGCAAATGGTGGCATCAGACAAAGGACAACTGGGAGCTGCAGCTGGAGAAACATGGCCCCAGGCAGGCTAAGAAGGCTGCAGAGACAGTGGCGAAGACTGTGGACTTTGGAATTGAAGGACCTGCCTTTGAATCTGGCTCTGTTGCTCACAAGTTGTGTGACCTTGGCCAAGTTATTTACCTTTCCTGGGCCTTGGTCAGTTCATCAATAAAATGGGAATAATATTTGCCTTACAGAGTTTCTGTGAAGATTGAACAAAATGATGCCAAGCACTTGGTAAGCACTGGATTTATGAGAGTGGGCAATCTTTTCATTTGCAGAAAGAAGGGGAGGGCAGGGTCTGAGGCCCAGGAGAGATATTCTGCTGGCTCTAGTGAGGGGCTGATGGTTCTTTTGGATGTGAGGAATTTCCTCAGAAGGGAGCTCTCTGATCCCACTTTTAGGAAGGTCTGTACAAGGTAACCTTATTTTCAGGCCTCTTCTGGGAAGAATCTTCCCATAAAGCAATAGGAATTGATTAAGCTCCAGACGCTTTCATCATGTAGACGTGCATCCCTCATGGACCTTATCTTTAAGTGGGGAGGCAAGGTTACCACACAATGGCAAAGTAAGAAAGAATACATGGCTGAGTGGCCAAATTTATGGCCCAGAAAATAAGAGCTGGAATGGTTCAGGGGAGGGCGGACATCTCCTTGACCAGATAATAAGTTGACTGCTATCCCAGGAAAGCCCTCAGACCCACACAAACTAGGACAGTTGGTCACCCTGCCTTCAGAGAGAATAACAGAGCCATCAGAGAATTTCTCTGGATGTCGCTACAGACCTGCTTACAACCTCATCCTAACTTTTAGCTTTTCCTCAAGACTCAGACTGAGGTAAACTGCTTGTTTTAAGAAAGGACCTTTGTCCTGAATTCAATCTCCTATTCCTAACCCAGGACCGTGTTCTATCTAGTCAATTTGTCCCTTTCCAACTTCTAAAACCTTTCTCAAATCCATCCCTTCCTCCCTATCCCTACCATCTGTGCTCTACTTAAGCCCATAATTGTGTTTTGTCCAAATGATCACAACAGCCTTCCCACTGGTCTCACAGACATTGGGTTTGTCTCTTTCAAGTCCTCATTCCACAAGGCCATTAGAATAATCTTCTTAAAAATGTAAATCTATACCCTTCCTAGTCAAAAATCTTTAATAGTTCTCAAATCCTGCTTTGTAGGTTCTTTAGAGAATGCTATTTCCATGATGCCTTTGTTCATAGTGTCTTTTCTGTTCGGGATATTTTTTCTAATCCCTTCATTTCAACATTTCTCCTGTAGGTATTCAGTTTTCTCAAACAGATCCTCTAAAATATTTTTGGTTTTGCTTCCTCAAGGAGTCCTACCCTAATATTTTCAGGCACCAGATGGAGTTTGGAGTCAAGTGAACTGGATTAGAATCTTAGTTCTGCTTCTTAACAGCTGTGTGGCCTGGGAAGGAAACTTAACCTCTTAGTTCTTTCCTCTCTGAAAATGAGGGTGATAACATTGACCCTATAGTGTTGAATGGAGATCACATGTTTGTGAAACACTTAGCATAACTCCTGGTTCATAGCCTTCCACTGTGCTGTAACCACCACGAGGGTAGAGGCCATGTCTTTGTTTTTCATCCTTGAATCCTTAGTGTGTAGCAGTGTCTGGCAGACAGAGGCTTTTTGAATAAGTGAATAAAAAAAAAGAAGATTTTAGGAATGTGTGTATATATATATATGTATGTGTGTATGTCCTACAATTTCCTCCTTATTAAAATTGCTTCGGGATAAGAAATCTTTGATTTTCCTAGACTTTCTCTTATTTACAAATGCATCTCTTTACTTTTCAAAGGTGGATTGTGGATTCTGCATGAAGAAGAGTGATTTAACTTGTAAAGATTAGAGATGTCAGTTGACCAGCAAAGGTTTTTCTCAATGTGTCGTGACCTTTGTGGAGGAATCCATCGCTTAGTGGACCCCGATGATGCAGCTCATGCAGTCAGGGTCTATTCTCCTTGACCTTGCCGCCGCTGTCTTGGAGAAGGATGCTGAGGGGGAGCTCAGTCATCAGGTGAGACAGAAAGGGGTTCTTGCAGGAAAAGGAGGTGATTAGACTGTCCTTGTTCTTGCTTTACTCTCTACTCAAAAATTTTTTTTCCAGATGTAGGAGAAAAGAGACATTTTAATGATAGTGGTGCAATTCTTTTTTTCTTTTTTTTTTTTTAGAAAAAGAGAGAAAAAGAGAAAAAGAAAGAAACAGCAAAAGAAAGAAAAAAGAATGAAAGAGAGAAAGAAAGAGGAAGAGAAAGAGGGAGAGAGAATGGGATTCTTGTTTTATTGTCCAGGCTAGAATACAGTCTAAAAATGAGTATTAAAAACCTCTTTTATGCCAATAATTGTGCTTAACAATGGAGACAGGAAGGAATAGGGGATGAAAATAACAAGCAGCCAACCAATATTTTCTTTAAACCTGTGAAATGCTATGCAGTTGCGTTCATTCCTATTTATTAAATCTTAGGAACAATGAAAAGAAATCTAGAACCTTTTCTTTCAGTTAAAGTGGACTAGACCTCTAAGTAAGCAATCAGAACACAGACATCCAGAGGGTAGCCAGTAGCAGAAAAAAGGGTTTTGTGGGGATGAAATCACACCACTGTCCCAAAGAACTAATACTGAGCCAGTGCTGCCTTGTGGGGAGAGGCATGGCCAAGACGTTCAGAGACCTGGGCCTGGTCCCACTGCTGGCCACAGCACTTGGCTTCTGAGCACAGCCTCGGGTTGTCTGTGTGCCCTCCAGCCAAGACCAACATTAATTCTCTGAGTAGGTGAGAGTCACTGCTTTTCTGTGCAGTATTATGAAAACAAATCACCTTTTAACTTTAAAATCTGGTGACTACTCATGACATGACAGTTTCTCTGACTCTCAGAGGAAGGCTGGGCTGCCCATGTATGAAGAATTTTTACATGAACACCCCAGGACTTGCTGTTCATAGGTGATAAACTGCAGTTCCCCAGGACATCTGCTGCACTCACATACAGCTCCCTGGACTTCTGGTATCTAATATGGCCCATTTCTGTGTTTCAGGGGGGAATTCGGCTTGCGGGAGTACTCAGAAGTAAAGACTGTGACAGTAAAGATCCCCCAGAAGAACTCCTAAGAAGGCCCAGGAGGAAGATGAAGCCCAGCCTGCACATCTGTCCCTCTCTGCTTTCTCTGTAGGATCCAGCTCTCAGGAATACAAAGTTGAGCCACGGTCTTTATTTAAAGATTGAAATAACATGTAGGCCAGGCAGGTCACTGCACAACTAAAGCAAACCAGCTGGGTACAGTTTCTTGGCACTCTGTAAGGGGTCACCTTAATGATACCAAATATTGGGCAAAGTGGGATAAAGGTAAGAGGAGGAGCTAGCAGACACAACCAGTATCTCTTTCTAGAGCACAGGATGAAATAAGGGAGCTTTATTATTTGATGCCTTTGTCACAAAGAACTTTCCTCTTAAGGAAAAGTGACCTTTCTTCACTTTTGAAAAATAACTGTCTTCATTTTCTTCCTTCCAGGCCCTCCTCGCTCACCCATCCCTCCCTCTCTTCCAGTGAGATCTCAGCTGAGCTAATCTGGGGGCAGATGTTTGGGCCATGAACAATTTTCCAAGGCTTTAAAGCCAAATTACCATTTCATGTTACCCATTTCTTCAAAGCAAAATATGAAATGGTTCTAGTTAGAGTCAGACCAGAATGAAAATGCCAGGAGCTGGTCCACTACAGATGTAATATGAACCTAGGATATTACTGACCCAATCTGGTTTTCTTATATCCATAAATAACATGAATGAAAAAAGATTGGGACAATAGAGACTGGAAGTCATCACGTGTAGTTCACAGCTTCTGAGCTTGCTACACAGTTTTGGGGATGGGGGAGGTATGTATCTGTGTGTGCGCGCTTGTGTTTGTGTGGGTATTGGATTCCTTGTTGGCTATTGTGGATAAGGCAAGGGGTGAGTTGTTTTTTATAGCTAGATAAGATCTTTTCTAAAGTTTATCTTTGAACCAACCAAAAAACAATCTGAGTAGGCTCAAGAATTTGATAATGCTGGCTGCCTTGCAGACATAATTCAGTTGCTAATAGTGGGGAACAACTATTATTAAATGAGTTATTTCTGTAGTTGGAATCTGTAGCTTCTTTTGAACCCCAGCTCCTTTCACCAATACCTGCTATTCCAGTGCTGTGGGTGTGATTTTGATCTATCACACTTTACCAATGAACCCTAAATCTACTGGCAGAGACCTTGGAAAATCTGGCCAAGCCTAGGGGTTTCCTTTTCCATTTGCTGAGTTCCACTGTTCCAGGACTGCCTTGCTCCACTGAGCTCCTCTGTCATACCCAGTGGCTCATCCACATGCCATTCTTGCCCTTCACTGAGCAGGCGGTGGTCTACAGCGTGGGGGCAGTAAAGCAGGTCCGCCTCCCTGTCTTAACCAACTGCATACTCTTCTGCTTTCCAGTGACTCCACCAGTTTGATGTGGGAAGTATTAGTTTCCTTTCCTTCTTCTGTCTTTCCACCTGCCAAATCCAATCCAGATTCTAACCTAGATGCAGATCATTTATTTCAAAGTACCAAACATAACCTAGAGTATATGGAATATGGGCAACATATATATTAGCCTTCTGTATTTAACGATTTTCTGCTTCCTAACCATACCGGTGTTCTAGCTCTTAACTGTCCATGATGTTTTCAAGTCTCCATTTGCTATTACTTACAAACGACAGTGTGTTCAGCAGCCCGATGCTTTGAGCTCTGACCAATGCCACGTTTCTGAGTTCTTCCATGTGAATGCCACCCTCCTCCTCCAGCATGTGTCCAAGTGGACATATCCACTAACCAACTAGTTACCTTTGGACTGCAATATAAAATGTGAAAATGAAGATTTATTTCTTTTAATTTACTTAAAAAGAAACTTCTGTGCTAGCAATAAAGCATTTATATTGTATACTCCTTGGGATTGTTTGGCTGTGTTTCCAAGTCTTTGTGTCATACTGAGTATATCTGGGTCCTTCCCACAGCTGATGGGCTTTTCAGTTAACAAGGTGTTTTTACAGAATGTGCTAAAGTAAACAAAAACCTTATTGTTCAATACTATTTAAAAATCTGTGTGCACGTATAGTTCGCCTGGCATGTATTTAAGTATAACCATGTTTGAAATACATGAAATGACAAGTTTGCTTTAGAATAGCCTCCATGAAAACCAAAACACAGAGGAGTCTGTAGGGTCTGTTTTCACAAATGTGGACTACACACCACTAGCTCACGTTGGTGACAGCATTTCACAGTAGCTTTATTAATTATTTACCAAAGTGAAATGAAGTCAAAGGCTGATAACCTGATGAAATATTTTTGCAGCTGTAAAAAGCAATCTGTAAATGGTGACTATCCTACTACCAAGACCAAGCTTGTTTTCTCTCAATGTGTTGTCAGAGTAGAGCTTTTGAGGAGTGGATCCTGCCCTTTAGAACTGCACATCTCCCCACCTTTCCTTCCAACCCTTGTAATCTCCACCCAAGTTCTGATCAAGTGAGACAAAAACTAAACCTAATGACTTAGCCCCAGAGCAGATCGCATGTGAGGGAAGAGATGCAATGCCATGGACTGGAGTTCACTGCTGTTTTGCCGGTAGCTTATCTTTCAGAAGAACAGATAGAGCATGGGAGATTTGCAGCCCCTGCAGCACCAAATGGAACTCTGAAATACGAGATGTGGGACTCCCTGAGAATCTACCTCATGTTCTGTCCATTGAGCCACCAGGAAGAAAATGAGAAAGGCCTGGACATGAAGTTATCATTTGAAAGTTTTTTAGAAAGGTACCATTGTTACATGTATAGATAGCAGGAATCTGGAATCAGATAGACATGAAAGCATTTCTGATAAAAGGAGTCACCTACAAAGACACAGACAAGGCCAAGCTCAGCTGACTTACTTGACAGTGAGGAGCTGGGCTGGCAAGATCAGGCATTGCATGCTGGGAACTGGTGAGGGTCTTAGGTTAGCCAGGGGCATTCCCTAGTAATAGTAATGTAATGAAAAACAGACACTTGTGGGCTTTTGAGTTGGAATGTAATGGAAGCAGTGGTTGGAGTACACTGGTCTGGAGCAAAGTAGATGAAGAGGGAGACTGATTAGTTTGTTTGCCATAAAACTATGGATGGCATAATACTATGGGGGATGGAAGAGGAAGGAAACAAATCAATAGAGAAGTCACCCGAACTTGAGGAATGAACACGAAAGAAAGGATTACGTTTATTGACCAGGGCAAGTAGGAAAATGGTAATTCCACTGCCACAGAAGCTAAAAATGAAACACAGTTTTGGGGAGAGATCTTGACTTCAGGCTTTGGAGATGTAAACTGTGAGGTGATGAAGGGACATCCAGATAGAAATCTCAAGCATGCAACTGGAGATAGGAAATTGGGACTTGGCTCAGGTGGATCAGACTCTCATGAACATAAAAGTGATTGCTGTAGACCCAGAAAGAGTGATGATAAAAACCAAAACCAGGGCCAGGGAGAAAAAGCCCAGCAAAGGAATGGGAGGCTTTAGTCAGAGAATAGAAGGGAAGCTCTGCAGGCATGTTAACACCCCAGAAACAAGGGAGAGAGGTCAAGGAGCACAGGCAGCAAAGGGTTGAGAAGACAAGGGTAGTGTGTGGAGCCCATGTGTGAGTGGCTTTGGATCTCTGTCTTGATGAAGTAGAAGCTGATGGTGTGTTAGCTGGGAGGGCTGATGGCAGTGCCCTACTCTTCAGCAGTGAGCCATGTGGCCTCCCCCATGCTCCAGGACAGCCCCTGCAGTAGCAGGCCCTGAGCCTTCCCAGAGATTCCCTCACCACCTGCCAGGACATATGGAACACACGCTTTCTTTTGCTCTCCACCTGATACTCTTGCCCACTCAGATCCAGACAGAGGGAGGAGAGGAACTCAGGGTTGTTCACAGCCTCATGAATTAGAATTGAGAGCTTCGAGTAGCTGGGGCAGGAGGTAACTGGTCTCCGAATATATGTTAAAGAGAGGGTAGATTTAGGAAGGTGTGAAAAGGATGAATACACGATGGCTAGGGAAAAAATCTCGATGCAGACTCTGCTAGTTCTGAATTGGCGACATTCTTGGCAGGGGTGGGTGGGGGTGGGAGGGAAGGTGCAGCCAAAACAGAAATGCCTATTCATTGCTAGTTGTGTGTATTTATATAGTCATTTATTTTAGTTTTTCTGTTGGTTGACTAATAATTCAGAAATATTAAAATCAGTCACAAGAATGCTTAAAAGGTAAGAACAATAATAAAAACAAATTCCCATGAAATCAAAGTGAATGTTAAAATGAAGATGGGAAACTAATGAAATCAGAATGGGGCTAGAAAATACAGATGACACGGTCTTATCACGCTGCTTCTGCGGCCCTGCTGCCTGATGGAATGCTGACACTGCATACTCGGTGATCCTAAGAAACGAACCTCCCCTTCCACCTTCCCTCTTCCTCTTCTTCCTTCCTTCCCTCCCTCCACAAACATTTATTCTGCTAGTCACTGGCACAGGTGCTGGGAATACAAAGCAGGACATACATGGCTATCACCCTTGTAAATCGCATAGTCTAAGGCCATTTATAAGCAATAATCAGCAGCTTCCCTGGCCATCTCACTGTACCTCCTTACCATGCACAGACACCCAAGGTATGGAAGAGTAACATGGTACCTTTCCCAGATTGGCTCAGTGAGTAATCCAGAGTGACAGACAACTTTGCCCTTGGCATCAGCCGACTAGCAGTGTGCCAGAGCGAAAAGCCCATTGTATCAGAGAGTAAGAAGTGTAATCGGAGGTCCTCACTTGGTGTCTCTTAGCGACCATTTACAAGATGTACGTCTTAACTTCCACTGGTTCCTCTGTAGGATCAAGATGATCAAGCCTGTGCTCCCTGCTTCATAGAGGTGTGTGGGGATTAAGCGACATGGTAGATGACAATTTGTCAGTTGGTCTGAGACATGTATATACACACACAACTGCAAACAACTATAGAAACCAAAAGCAGAATGCTCTTTGACGTTTTGCCATCAGTCTGCAGGACATCCAGATTCACTTCTCACATAGCGTTGAGGCCTTCATGTAGAACTAGACTCTACGATAGTTTCCTGTGGGTTTCTAGGGAGGCTTCCTTGCCTGGTGGCCAGACCTCATCTGAATACCTCAAGCCAGCTAGGAGCCAGAGGGGTGCATGCAGCTGTGACTTTCTTCCAAGCTTCAGTCCTGTACATTCAACACATTGTTCAGACCCTCTGTAGTGCAATAATCTGGACTATAGCCCTGGCCACGCTGTCTGTGCCACCCAGAATGTCTTATACAGCAACTGCTCATCCGTGGGACCAGCTGGGAGTGAGAGCATGGGAAAGTCCACTCTGGAACGGCGTGAAGCCCTCTTCCTAAACATGTACACTGTCTAATTTTCACTTGGTTATTGGCCAGCTTAAAAGGAAGACCAGCTTGCCATTTAGCCTTTGATGTGAAACTGCTGGGATAATGTTTCCTTTGGCCATTTATCTATGTAGCAAGGAGGAACCTGAAACCAGCACAGCCTGCCCCCACTCCTGATGGAGCATGCACACCTCTTAATGGTTTCAAGGTCTTTTGGCCTTGCTCTTTTTGTTTGTGTCTCTAGAGCAGTCCCTGTCCTTATCCGGGTGAAATAGACATTAGCAAGTCTATTGAGTTGCCCGATTTCCTCTACAACATGGTTTCCCCAGTGTGTTTTCAGAAAGATGCCTCTGGTTTCCTATTTTAGAGTCTAGGCAGGATAAAATCAAACCAACTCAAGCAATCCTAAGCTGGAAAGAGGAGGGACCCCTCTTACCCCACCTGCAGCCACACGTGGGATTTCTAGGACCCTGGGAAGATCTCTTTCTAATTCCGAGCAGATACATCCAATTTATGAACTAATAATGTAGTACCTTTCCCCAGTTTCTCTTGGCTGGAAATTTAAAGTGACAGCTCTCAAGACTGCCACTGTGGATAGCTGAGTAGCAAAGAACAAGAACCTATAGTGCTCTCTGGCTTGCCAGAGCTTGGCATATCCAAGGGGAAGGTCTGTTTGTTAAACAGTGGAGGTCCCTGTCTCCATTTCCCAAGTTAGGTTCATTCATAAACAACACAGGATTTCTGTAACATGGAATAAAATCCAGATGCCACTTGTTAATACAATTAGCTCATGCTCCCTGGTGGCCTTGGGGAGCTGTGATGCCCACAAACATTCTCAGAGCCTGCAACAACATCCACTCCCAGCCCTGAGCTATGTGTACTAAGGCAGGTGGGAACAGGGGCTTGTCAGGCCAAGGCTGGGGATCGGGTGTGTTTGGAGGGGATGGCCACCCCTTGTCACATGTCTACTCTGACGCTTCCATCTGACATGCTGTAATTCCAGAAAGGGAAGCTTCTCGGTAACATCCAGACCTCCTCCAATGGGCGAACAAACAGAATTCCAAAGTGCTCCATGACTTACCAGCTGTATGTCCTTGGAAAATTAGCCTACCAAACCCTCAATTTTCTCACCTATAAAATGGGGGGATAAAATTACCTGCCTTCACTGTTATCATGAGGGCAAAACAAGAATATGCATAAAGTACTTAACAGCCCCCATTGTAAGAGCTTAAACAAATAGGAGCAATTAATGAAAATGAATAAATAAATCCGTATTTACTAGAGGCTGTAGTCCCAAAGAGGTTGTATATCTCAACCTCTGTGATCTACCTTGGGGTCAGTTTCTATATGGAAGCCAGGCAGGAAAACACCTACATGAAGGTAGACTTAGAGACGGTGGGACTGGAGCCAGTAACTAGGGGAATGCTAGGAGGTTGGAAAGTAAATGACCATTTAAAAATTACATGTCTGTGCCCAGGAAGTTCTGCTCCACCTGCTGAGTCACTGAGATCCAGAGAATTTTTTGACAGAAGATGTTGGGCTGGCTCCCACCTGTTTAAATGAACAGATAGATAGCAAGAATGGGCAAGGGATAAATTGGTGAGGCCAGCAAATGTTAACTTACAGGGGGGCTTTCCCGATTTGTGCTGAATAAATGTTAGCTGTAATATGATGATGATGATGATGATGATGATGATGATTGATGATGATGATGATGATGATGATGATGATGATTGATGATGATGATGATGATTGATGATGATTGATGATGATTGATGATGATGATGATTGATGATGATGATTGATGATTGATGATGATGATGATGATTGATGATGATTGATGATGATGATGATTGATGATGATGATGATGATGATGATGATGATGATGGTTGCTGTCTTTATCCTGATTACCAAGCTCAAGGAACATGGTGGCTTTTGGCCTGGGAGGGAAATGACTTGCCTGATTTGACTATTTAAATGGAAGCACAGCAGTCCTCTGGGTGACAAGAATGCCTCTGGAAGAACAACATTATGCAAAGGCCTCTCCGCTCCCCAAAGCTGAAAGAAAAGCAGGGGCTACCCTGGCCAGATGCTGAAAGCAGGAGCCCTCTGCCAAACGGGCTGAACTAAAGTCAGCTCTGCCTCAAGGACAGCAGAGAGAGAACGGGAAAATGCTCAGAACAATTCTTCTGTTGCTTGTTTGTTCTGTTCCATTCCCACAAGAAACTGCTATGCTTGCAAACTAGATACAAGGCTTGCCCACAAGACCAACTGATAACCTTTTACAAACCTAGGAAAACAAACTCGCCCTGGAAACCCACTCAATCCTGAGGTCTCAGCTTGGGGCGTGATGACCCAGGATTTTATTTGTTTTTTTTTTTTTTTTTTCCTTTTCTTCTCTCTCAAAGATAACAAGTAATGCAAAACGCCACATACATACTGGAAACACTTGTCATTTTTTTCCACTTACCCTCAGTGATATCAAGGACTGTAATAAATAAGCCTGTCAGTAATTCTTGTCAGGAAACTAAACCACAGTTTTTAGTCTTGCCTATTCAACACATTGTTCAGAAATGTTTTGGTAACCTTTAAAAGCTCTAACTCCAAGAGAGAGGTTCCCATACCCCCCCCAGTGCAATTCTTTCCTATTTCGAAGGTCACTGACAGTTTGGGAGACGTGCTCATTTACATGGGTTTGAGTCATGCATCCAGGTCCTCAGCTGAGGAGGCAGGAAGGCACAACGCTTGTGAGGAAAAAGTGCTCCATAGAGCCATCAAATGGGGTAGCCCCAGCCCTCCCGAGAGGAGCGGAAAGCCTACACGGTGTTGGCCACAGCCGCCCACTAGGGAGGGCTCACCAGGGTGTGGGGCTCAACTCACAGTGCACCCAGGGTGAGACGATCTGAAGTGATGAGCGCAGGGGCCCAGCCCCATGGAAAGGCTGTGTACAACCAGGAAAGAGGCAAGTTTGTCCGCAGTGCCCCAGCCTCCCAGATAGGGTCCTCTCATCCCTGTCTAAACCTGCTCATAGCTGGGACGTGAACGGATATTTGTACACTCATGTTCACAATAGCCAAAAGTGTCCATCAAAGGATGAATGACTAAACAAAATGTGGTATGTGTGTGTGTATGTACATGCATATATATTTGCATATATATACATAATTTCTTGTGTATTCCTTTTCTTTTAGTGATTCCCAAGCTACTCTTATTTCTTCTCATCAAAACTGAAATTGCACTGAATGGTCCCCTTGGCCACCCATCTAATGCTGACATGGCTAAAACCATGCTTTTGGTACTCAGAGCTACATACACCAACCACACTCTCCCTCGTACACACATACACCACACACAAACCACACACACACCCCCAAACACTACACACACTGTACACACACCCCCAAACACCACACAACCCATATACTCCCCCCAAACACCACACGCACATGCAACACATACACATCATACACACAATTGTTTATATGTATATATACACAATTATGTATTATGTATATATTACATAACATATAACATACCAACATATAAATGTTTTTAGCCTTAAAAATGAAGGAAATTCTGTCACATGCTACAACATGAGTGAACTTTTAAGACATGCTACATGAAACAAGCCTGTCACAAAAAGACAAATATTGTGTAATTTCACTTATATAAGGTGCCACTTCTGTAAGATGCCACTTAGCTGAAGTGCCTAGCGTAGTCAAATTCATGGAGACAGAAAACAGAATGGTGGCAGCCAGTGCCAAGTGGGAGAGGGAACAGGTGGTAGTGTTATTAATGGGTGTGGAGTTTCACATGGGGAAGATGAAAAAGTTCTAGAGAGATGATGGTGCCATCAACAGTGTGAACGTGCTAAATGCCACAGAACTGTGCACCTAAAAATCGTTAAAATGGAAAATTTTATGTTATATATATTGTACCACAATAAAATTTTTTAAACCTCCTCATAAAAAGATTTGAAAAATTTATATACACTCAGAGTATATGGCTGATAAGACTTAAAATAACATCTCTATCTTGCATTTTAGTAGGAGAGAAACCTTAAATCAAGGCTCCTTGTCCTAGTTGGCATAGTAGGGACTGCAAGGAATTGAAAAATAGAGAATGTCTTATTGACCGTCCCTTTCTTTGACGCACATCTTGCGTTCCTGCCTCTACAAGAGCAGAAATCACGCGGGATCAAGCATATCTGTGCTAAAATACAGCTTTCCATGGTGGGTTCTCTCCAATTCTAACAGGCCATTTTCTCTTATTTAACTTATGTTTGGTCACTGCTACTCTTCTTTCTTCTGATCAAAACTGAAATTGCCTTGAATAATTCCTTTTGTTGCCCACCCAATCCTAAAATGGCTAAAATCATAGTCCTGGTGCTCAGAGTTACAAAATTTTCAGTGTTACCAGGAACTGTTTTCCAAAAGGATGAGTGTATCTTCCTATCATTTAAAATACAGATTCAAATGGAAAAGAAATATTTAGGTGGGGATTATATATAGAATTTTGAGAAATAAAGGAGGCCTTGGAGGTTTGTCTTAGTCCATTTTGTGTTGCTATAACAGAATACCAAAAACTGGGTGAGTTACAAACATTAGAAGTTTATTTGGCCCACTGTTCGGGAGGCTGGGAAGTCCAAGAGCATGGCACTGGCATCTGGTGAGGGCCTTCATGCTGCATCATCTCATGGCAGAAGGCAGAAGGGGAAGAGAGGTCAAGGGCAAGCAAGCAAGAGAGGGCTAAACTTGCTGTTGTAACAAACCCATTCCCTTGATAACAGTAATGCATTCATGAAGGCAGAGCCCTCAAGACTTAATTGCCTCTTAAATATCTCACTTCTCAACACTGCTGCTTTGGGGCTTCCATTTTCAACACATGAACTTTGAGGGATACATTCAAACCACACCTGGGGAACTTTCAGGTTATTCAGTCTAATATCCTCATTTTACAGATGTAGAAAATGAGCCACAATGAATTCCATAGGATAAACCTTTAAATCCAGGTCTTGGGACCTAAGTCCAATGCTTTTTCTCCTCTGCCTTCTGGGGTAAAATTTTGGGAAAACTGCTATCCTACTGCATTGCCTATATTACTTGACAGAAGTAAAACACAGTTGTTAATTGTACGTTGCTCCAGAAAGCTTTATGAAGTGTCTTTTAATAAAGTACATCAGCCCATTAGTGCCCACTAAACATCATCACTCCATTTACCAGATTAGCTTGAAGAAAGCAGGGTTTCAAGGCCAAGGGACCTGGGGCAAGAAGTAGAATTAAAATACAAAGATGTTGGGGGCTGCAGTGACGTCAGGGTGAGGGTTTTCATCGTTTGGAAATCTGGCATTGAAAACCTAGATTTTACTTGCTATTCTGTTTCTCAGAAACTCTATGACTTGGCTTAGTCAGTGTTCCCCTCCCAGCTCAGTCTTCTTATCTGTAAAATGCAGGAGTCATGAGTAGGGAGGGAATAGCTGTCTTTAAGGGCAGTGGTTCTTGAACCTGGCACCAGAATCACTTTGGGTAATTGATTAAATATGGTTATCCCATTTCCTCTCTGAATACTCTGATTCAATTGCACTGCAGTAAGCCCAGAAATCTGTATTTGTTATTCATATTATTTTAAATGTGAATTATTTTAGTTATTTTAAAGTTGTTAACTGCATGCATTAGGTTGGAATTCTAAAAAATAAAAAAATTAAAAAAAAGTATATGTACACTGCAAAATTTCCTTCCAATCCCGTATCCTTGTGTCTCAGTCCTCAGAAACAAATACTATTATCTGTTTCTTGGCATCTTTCCAAACACGTCACGTACATGTTTAACATATAGCACCAGTGCTGGTGCTGCAGCTGGTCTCAAGACAGGCATTATGGGTCCTCTAGGGTCTCCTTATCTTAGGGATGGGAGAGCGGAAGCTTTGGGTTCTGGAAAATGACAGCAGATCATGTATGCAGGGTTCTTTGTTCTGTGCTTGGTGTGCCCTAGGGGCCCAGCTTATGTTGGCTGTCATCATCTTGCTGAAGGCCTGTGCCATTCTGGGACTGGAGGGCTATGGTTCCATTCACCCCCAGACCCTCTCTCCTCCTGCAGGGGGAAAGCAGAATTCTTTTTCTAGCATGGAGCCGTGCCAGGAAGGGCTTCTTCCAAGCCCAGAACCTGCCCACAGATGCTAGGGGTTCCTGAATGAATGGCCCTGGGGACCCCCAGGTGCTGCCTCAGAAGGGGAACCTGTCAGGGTAAATGTGCCTCTCCGCTGGTCCCTCTGGGAAGATGCAAGCCCTGTCCTGTTGATTGCCTCTTTCCTTACTGCCTCTGTCCTTTGCAGCATTAAACAAAAAGACAGTTTTCCAAAGCTGACTGATTTCATACCTGAAAGACTGCCCTAGAAAAGGAGCTGGGGATTCTAGAGAGCAAACGCCCTTCATTCCTGATATTTGAGTCAGTAATGGCCATAAAGATCCTCTATTAATGGTCCCAGCAACCCTTCATTTCCACATATTCCTACCCTTAGCTAATAAACAACACAATGAAGCTTCACCAGGGGTCTAGTTTTGGACAAATTATCTTTTCAACACTTGGATCAGTTTTCTTCATAGCTTGGTTGTTTCCTGTTTCTTAGCTGGCTTGCTTTGGAGCTGGACATGAGTGCAGGCTTTGTGTGCAAGCGTATGAAGAATTCCTTTACATTTCTTAAGATTTAGTGTTCTTCACTCTAGTGCTCCCAGACAGGCAGCCAGGACTAGGAGTCCAGGCATCTGGGTTCTGGTCCCAGCTGTGTGCTAACTCCACACCCTTGAACAAGTGACTTAAACTTCAGAATTAGCTTCCTCCTCTCAACATCCTTTGCATTTGTGAGGTTTCTTTATGTTACATGGTTATACTGAGAGCTCTACACTGTCCTGGGTGAAAGATATGATTAATCCCTGTTTTGCTGATGGAAGCTGAGATTTGAGAGGCTATCAGAACTGGCAGCGCAGAAACTAGAATCCAGTCTTCTTTCAGATCTTGGGGTAGGACATCAGTAGAGGTGATGGACCCCCAGTCCCCAGCCCCCGCTGAACCACTCCTCACTGTCCACTCCTCTCCTTTTCAACTCCAGCTTACTCATTTGGTATGATGCCCACTCTGCTCACTAGTGTGTACATCCACGCTTCTCCAGCTTCCTTTTGTCATTCTTTCATTCATACTCTCAGCAAGGATGAACTGTCCCATGCTCAGTGTTGGGCATTGCACTAAGTCATAGACTACCTAGTGAACAGGAAGTACTGGTGCTTGAAGCTCCCAGCCTATGTAGGAGACAGAGAAATGAATATATCACTATAATATCACCTATAATATCATATCTCTATAATATCATATTATAAGTACAGGAAGAAGAGAACCTGGAGTAGAAAGAGGAAGAAAGTGATACATTTTGATGGTGAGAAGGGGCTGGGGGGATTTTTAAAGGAACTTTCAAAGAGACTCTGACATTTAAGTTTCTTAATACCTCTCTGCTTCCAAAAAGTACATTAGAAGGGTGGATAGAGAGAAGCAGTCAGAAAAAGACAGCATTATTATTATGTAGCCTACAATATATCAGGCACTTTTAATTTGCTCAGTGGCATAGAGCTAGGAGATTCAAATGTATGTCTAAAGCCCAAAAATCTTACTTAACCCTGTGCTGACTCCCTCTGTGATGACAGCTTCTAGAAAACAATGTAGGCAGAAGTAACAAAAGACAATAGAAAGTACATGGAATGAACTTCAAGGGGAAGAAATCTACCCGCCAACCAAAGTAGATACATGACTGTGCATAAGAAAACTAGTGAGGTACTTGTAGGGCCTTGAAAAGTGACTGAGGAAGGGAGAAAAGGGGACCAGTAGTCTGTTCTGACAACAAATGGAAATGATTTGCAAGGAGGTGGCTGGGTGATGGTTTGGAAGAGAGGCTCCTGAAGATTACTCAATACTAGGATTTACTTTTTTTGCTCTATGACCTTAAGACTGATTTCTAACGTGGCTTCTCTAGCGTAGCAGGCTGGCCAGTGGACTCAAAGCTGCTCTGCTGGAATCCACAAGGAGCAGTAACGGTGAGGAACAGAAAACCCACTACAGGGCAGGGTAGGTTTGCAGGATCTAGCCAGACAGCTCTGAACCCAGGATCAGGGTGGGGCAAGTATAGTGGTGGAAAGACATCCCCAAGGATCCTGAAGACAACAGATCCTTGACAGCCACTGACAACAGACTAGTACAACTCCGCCTGCTGGAGACAGGACCTTTCATCTCATCAATTCCTAGCACCTCCATGTGATACAGCACTCTGAACAAGACTTGGCTCCTGTCTTCAAGTAGCTTGTGGCTTGATTTGTTCTGCCTGGGCTTGCTTGCATAGTGCCACACCAAATAGCACTGATGGAAAGTAGATGAGAACTTATCGGTTGAATTAAAGAGTTTATATTCTTAGTCTATTATAAAATGATCTGAGGTTTGAAACATAATCCTTGCATTTGGCCAAGTGGGATCATTACATTAGACAAAGGTCAAGAGTAGTAGTAAGACTGGGACTGGAGTCAGACAGGCAAGCTTCAGATTCTGGCTCTGCCATTTATGTGGGACTCAGATTAAGGTGCTTATCTTTTGCCTCTCATTTTCCTCTGCTATACAACTGAGAGGGAGAGTAATACGTAGTTTGCAGTGCTATTTTGACAACGCATTCCAATACCTAGAACACGGTATTCAGTTCATAAGTAGTATTTTTTTTTTTGAGACAGAGTCTAGCTCTGTCACCCAGGCTGGAGTGCAATGGTGTGGTCTCGGCCCACTGTAACCTCCACCTCCCGGGTTCAAGTGATTCTCCTGCCTCACCCTCCAGAGAAACTGAGACTACAGGCACCCACCACCATGCCCGGCTAATTTTTGTATTTTTTTAGTAGAGAGGGGGTTTCACCATGGTATTTTTTTAAAATATGCACATAACAGATATAAGAAAATATTTGCAATGCATTAACAAATTATCAGCATTCAGAGTATAAAAAGAGCTCCTAGAAATTAAGAAGGTAAAGACAAGCCAAAAGAAAACTGAGCAAAGAATATGAATAGATAATTCAAAGAAAAATGAATATAAGCAACCAGTAAACATAATAAAAGTTTCTTAACCTTACTAGTAGTCACAGCAGTACAGATTCACAATCATGAGACACCACTCATACTTTTAAAATAAAATATAAAGCTCTACCATAAAATAAACTACATTTATTGACTCTTTTCCATATAACAGGAAGAGTAAGAATGATTAGTTTCAAACATAACTGTTAGGTGAAGACGACCTGTTGCAGAAAAATATTTAAAGCATGATACCATGTAGGTTAAAAATGCACACAAACAGTGGGTGGCCAAGATGGCCGACTAGAAGTGGCTAGTGTGCACAGCTCTCGTGGAGAGGAACAAGAGGGGAGGATAAGTACAGCACCTTCAACTGAAACATCCAGGTGCACATACTGGGACTAATCAAGTAAACAACCTGACCTATGGAGAATAGACAAAAGCAAGGCAGGATGACGGCCCACCCAGAAGCAACACAGAGCCAGGGGAACTTCTCCTGCCCAGGGAGGCAGTAAGTTCATGTGTGACCCCGGGAACGCTTGATTTTCTTGTGGATCTTTGCAACCCTCAGGTCAGGAGATCCCCTGGTGAACCCACTCCACCAGGGCCTTCAGTCTGACACACAGAGCTATCTGGAGTCTTGGGAGAGCATCTGCCCAGGCATGCACAAAGACCCAAATGCCTTAGATACCTGAGCTTTCCAGACTTCCCGGCAAAAGTAGCTAGCTGCATCTCCAGCAAAGTGAGAGGTTAGACCCTGGTATATGTCCCTAGGAAAGGGGCTGAATCCAGAAAACTGAGCAGCAGCAGTCTGCAGGCCTCACTTTCACAGCACCTCATGGGATAAGACCCACTGGTTTGGAATTCCAGCCAGCCACTGGCAGCAGTGTTGTACCTCCCTGAGACAGAGCTCTCAGGGGGAGAAGTGGGCCACCATCTTCGCTGTTTGGGTGACTTAGCCATCTAGCCTTCAGGCTTTGGAGAGTCCAAGCCAACTGGGGGTAGAAGGAGGCTACCAGCACAGCACAGCTGCTCTATAAAAACATGACCAGACTGCTTTTATAAGCAGGTCCCCAACACCGTTCCTCCTCACTGGGCAAGACCTTCCAACCAGGTCTCCAGCCACCTCCTACAGGCATGCTCAGGCCAGCAACAGGGTCCTACCTCCCTGGGACATAGCTCTCAGAGAGGGGCAGGCCACTATTTTTGCTGTTTCATAGCCTTTACTCTTGATACCTCCAGGTACTAGAAAATCCAAGTGAATAGAGACTGGGGCAGGCTCCCAGTATACTGCAGCAGCCCTATGGAAAAGTAGCCAGACTTTATCAACCAAAAACCGCTCAGGACATGATGGATTCACAGGTGAATTCTGCCAGATGTATAAAGAAGAGCTGGTGTCATTCCTACTGAAACTATTCCAAAAAGTCGAGGAGGATGGACTCGTCTATAACTCATTTCGTGAGACCAGAATCATCCTGATATCAAAACCTGGCAAAGACAAAACAAAAACAAACAAACGAAGGAAACTGCAGACCAATATCCTTGATGAATATCTATGTAAAAATACTCAACAAAATACTTACAAACCGAATCCAGCAGCACATCAAAAAGCTAAGCAACCATGATCAAGTAGGCTTTACCCCTGGGATACAACATTGGTTTAACATATGCAAATCAATAAATGTACTTCATCATATAAACAGAACTAAAGACAAAAATCACATGGCTATCTCAATAGATGCAGAAAAAGCTTGTGATAAAATTCCACCTCTCTTTGTGTTAGAAACTCGGAATAAACTAGGTATTGAAGGAACATATATCAAAATATTAAGAGCCATCTATGACAAACCCACAGCCAACATCATACTGAGTGGGAAAAAACTGGAAGCATTCTCCTTGAACACTGGCACAAGAGAAGAGAGCCTCTCTCACCACTCCTATTCAACATAGTATTGGAAGTCCTAGCCTGAACAATCAGGCAAGAGAAAAAAATAAAGGATATCCAAATAGGAAGAGAGATATTCAAACTATCCCTGATTTCAGGTGACATGATTCTATAGGTAGAAGACCCCACAGTCTTGGCCTTTGGCTGTTAAACAAATTGGCTGACAAACAAGCTCCTTCAGCTGCTAAACAACTTCAGCAAATTTTCAGAATACAAAATCAATGTACAAAAATCACTAACATTGCTATACACCAAAAACAGCCAAGCCAAGAGTCAAATCAGATAGGCAATCCCATTCACAATTGCCACAAAAATAGTAAAATACTTAGGAATACAGCTAAAAGAGAGGTGAAAAATCTTTACAATGAGAATTACCAAACACTGCTCAAAGAAATCAGAGGAGACACAAACAAATGGAAAACATCCCATGCTCATGGATAGGAAGAATCAATATTATTAAATGGCCATCCTGCCCAAAGCAATCTATAAATTCAATGCTATTTTTATCAATCTACCATTGGCATTCTTCACAGAACTGGAAAAAGCTATTTTAAAATTCATATGGAACCAAAAAAGAGCCCAAAATAGCCAAGGCAGTCCTAAGCAAAAAGAACAAAGATGGCGGCATCACAATACCCAACTTAAAATTATAATGCAGGGCTATAGTAACCAAAACAGCATGGTACTGGTAAAAAATAAATAAGTAAATAGCCCAAAAATAAGGTCACACATGGACAACCATCTGATATTTGACAAAGCTGACAAAAACAAGCAATGGGGAAAAGACTCCCTATTCAATAAATGGTGCTGGAATAACTGGCTAACCATACACAGAAGATTGAAGTTTCCTTATGTTATATATAAAAATCAACTCAAGATGGATTAAAGACTTACATGTAAAACTCAAAGCTATAAAAACCCTGTCAAAAACCTAAGCAATACCATCTTGGACGTAGGAATGGGCAAAGACACCATGACAAAGGCACGAAAAGCAATTGCAACAAAAACGAAAATTGACAAATGGGATCTAATTACATTTTAGAGCTTCTATACAGAAAAAGAAACTATCAACAGAGTAAACAACCTACAGAATGGAAGAAAATATTTACAAACTATGCATCTACAAAGGTCTAATATCCATCATCTATAAGAGACTGAAACAAATTTACAAGCAAAAAGCAATCAACCCCAAAAAAGGAAGCAAAGGACATGAACAGACACTTTTCATAAGAAGACATGCATGCAGCCAACACATATGAAAAAAGCTCAGTATCACTGATCATTAGAGAAATGCATATCAATTATAGTTTTAATTCAGGTAATGTGATGCCTCCAGCTTTGGTCTAAAGATACCACAATGAAATTCTATTTTGCACCAGTCAGAATGACCATTATGAAAAAATCAAAACATAACAGATGCTGGCAAGGTTGCAGAGAAAAGGAATGCCTATACACTGTTGGTGGGGATGTAAATTAGCTGGATACAAAAATACAAGCATTGTGGAAAGCAGTGTGGCAATTTCTCAAAGAGTTAAGAGCAGAACAGCCATCCTATTACTTGGTATATCCTCAGAAAAATATAAATTATTCTACCATAAAGACACATGCATGTCAATGTTCACTGCAGCACTATTCACAATAGCAAGGGCGTGCAATCAAATGCCCCTCAATGACAGATTAAAGAAAATGTGGTACATATACACCATGGAATGCTATGCAGGCATAAAAAAAAACAAGATAGTATCTTATATGGGAACATGGATGGAGGTCGAGGTTATTATCCTTAGCAAACTAACACAGGAACAGAAAATCAAATACCAAATATTCTCACTTGTAAGTGGGAGTTAAATGATGAGAACGTATAAACACAAAGAAGGAAACAGCAGACACTGAGGCCCATTAGAGAGCAGAGGGTAGGAGGAGAGAGAGGAGCACAAGAGAGAACTATGGGGTACTGGACTTAATACCTGGGTGATAAAATAATCTGTGCAACCACCCCCCATGACATGCATTCACCTCTGTAACAAATCTTCATGTGTACACCTGAACTGGAAATAAATTTTTTTTTTAAATGCCACAAACATATGAGACATGTTTATGATGTTCACGTGTTATTGTAACTATATAGAGAAAGACTTGGAAACATTCATAGCAAAGTAGGTATCATGTTAGCTTTATCCAGAAAAGTTCAATTTCTTATAAGAATGTATTCACAGATTGGTTTAAATGCGTAAGTTAAATGGGTAAAATATATATTATAATTTATCTTAACATGGGGTGTGGTTAAAACTTCCAGCTCTAAACTCAGACTCCCTGGGTGAATACGATGGCTGTACCACTTATTCTCTGCATGAGCTTAGCCAAGTCATCTAACCTCTCTTAACCTTACTTTCCTCATCCTTAAAATGAACATAATATTAGTAGGAGCCAAGGGGAGTTGTTGTGAGGAGTCAGGACAGGTACACAACTTAGTGCCTCAGTAATGTACATTTTACTATCATTATCCTCCTTCCTACCATAGATCAGCAAATACCACCCCGTACGTGAGCTGGAAAGGTCCACACTTAACACAGCATCATTCTACAGATAAGGAAACTAAGGTCAGAGAGATTCAATGACTTGTCCAAGGGACACAGTAAGTTTCAGACTCCAAGTCCAGATTCCAGTTCCCAAGTCTTAATGCTGTAGTAATACAAAATCAAGCTTTCCAAGGCATAAAAACATTCAGACAAGGCTTCATTTCTGTAAAAAAGTTAACAGTTCTTTCTTTACACACGTCTCACCAGACTTCCTCAGGAGAAGCGCAACTGCAATAAAAGCCTTACTCATAGCCTGAATATTTTGCTTGAGGGCAGAGGGAAAATCAGTTCTGGTTATAGTGACTCTCTTATTTCCAATCAGTGCTCCAAGGAAATACATCACTAACAACTAACATTTGTATTTCAAAATATTTTCACATATTGTCTCATTTGGTCCCTGAAACTTGCAAGGCAGGACTTGTGATTATACCCAAACTACAGAGGGATACACTGAGACTCTAAGACTTTAAAGTAGTTTGCCCACAAGTTTTAGAGAAAATTCAGCTTTCTGTTAATTTTTAAGTAGCAACTCTAAAATTAAAACAAAATAGGCAACTTTAAAAGTTTGGCCTGTTGTTTTTGTTGCTTTGTTTTGCAGAACTGGGATAAAGCAGGTTTAAACATGCCTTTTAAGCACACATATGTGTATAGTAACCACACACATCTCAGATATTCTGTAATAGAACCATTTTCAGTTACTTTACCCTGTTGACTTAACATCAATCCTGATGTTTGTGTCAGAAAAAATACTCTTCCTACGTAAAAATGTTTTCATTCAAAATATACTAAAGGTGAAAAGCATCATGATGAAATTGATTATAATTTCCAACTGTTATAATTTTATAATAGCTTTGGGTAGCAAATAAATATAACTTGATAAATAGAGCGAAGTTTCCTTTTAAGAAGAGTTTCAAAAACTCATCCAAACAGAGAGAGAGCTATGTGAGGGGCCCCCTTCATGGGGTGCCCATCTGCAGATAGGTCCAGAAGTAGCTGGAGATGACATAGAAATATTAAAGAAAAATACTCCTCTCCGTGGGAGTCAGTGTTCATTCCCCCTAGAAAGAGGTCCTTGGGAACAAAAATGCTCAGCTCTCAAACTCTGAGTGTGTATGTGCAGAAATCTGGTGGTTTGTCACACTCCCTCCCGTTAGAGCCATGCCCATCTGCAAGTTTGTGTGAATTAGAGGCGAGTCCTTAACTCTCTCTAGCCATCAAAGACAAATCAAGGGAGGTTAGTTAGAGTTGATAGGGGTGCCCAACGAGGCATAAGCTACTAGATACAATTGAGAAGAAGGGGCTCCAAAAACAAAGGAGAAGTTTCAGAGTGAAAAGTCCCACGTCTTGCATAAAAAGTTCCTCCTTGAGCTTCCCCGCAAGGAATACCCTGGCCTGGGAATAGGGTCATGTGGGAAAAGGGAACTTGAGGAGGAGGACTGCCTTGGCTGAAGAGTATTTTAATAAACTTCTACTTTCGGCTACAGGTGCTAGCGGTGAAGTGAAAAATGCAAACAGCACAACAAAGACATACAAATGGTCTGCGTGCTTTGCCAGAAGCGCCCTGCTCAAGACGCTGCTTGGAAGGGCATGGGTGGAGCCCGGGCTCCCCAGCTCAGCCAGCTTTCAGACTCCCCAGTGCTTCCTGGCAGACTTCAGGTAATCAAAATCTCACAACAGTATCTGAGCATTTTTGCTGTGTGGTACAAACCTATCATCTTTTAAATGCAGCTAGGAGAATGCTTGTGGCCTATCTTCCTTTCGCAATATCTGAGGGTCCGTAGCAATAGTAAGCACACTCGTCAGGACACAGGACTGACATTCCATGTCTCTCCCCTAACTTTGAAGCTCTTTATTGATGAGCCCAGCAGATGTCAGCAAGACATTTTTGTATGCTGAAAGATTATTTTAAATCTCTACCGTAAGAAATAACCTGGATAACTTTGTCATTGTAACCAGCGAGTGCTACCAACAAGAAAATTCATGCTTGTTCATGAAAGGAATGTTTTGAGGGGCTGCTGGAGAAACCACACTTTGTCATCATGACTTGAACCGCAGTACGAGAATGATGCCTGTTCATCAGAGCAGCCATCACAGATACACTGTTAAGAAAAAAAGGGAAAGAATATGGTATAGAGGGCCTAGAGGAAACATTGTTCTTATGAGGCCACTGAAGGATTCTCAGTTCCTTTAAGAGGTAGTAAATACGGTGTTAGCTGAATGCTTACCAAGTTAGCAGTGAAAGCTATGACATCTCCAGCAAAGAGACTGGCCGGGTGTCCTGTTGATGGTAGACTGTGCTACCAATGTACCCAATATGAGGGGACGTGGAGGGGAATGTGAGGGAGTCCCCCAGCTGCTAACTTGTCGGACGAGATGATTTCACACACTTTAGGTTTCAGACACCTGAGATTGGTAGTAATTGAAAGAAAGAAAGAACATAAGAATGAAAGAAAGAAAAGAGCAAGGGAAGAAAAGAAGAGGGGAGGAAGATGAAAGGAAGAAAGAAAGAGAGTAAGGGAGCAAAGGAGTCAGTCCATGGAGTCTTCTCGAAGACAAGGGAGAGAACCGTGAGCTTTTCTCAGTGGCAGAAGGAACTGGTATGATCCCATGGGCAGGCTGAGCCCAGGGTGGTGACCAAATAAAGGGAATGAATCCTCATAAACACCACCGTTGACATCTGCCAAAGAGAAAGGTGCAATGTGAGCTGGCCACCTGGACACTGCCTTAGCCTGGAAAACGGCACAGGTAAGAGCTTCTTTTAAAAATTGCTGAACTTTGGAGACTGAGGAGGAAATGGACCCCTAAAAAGAAAACACACAGTCACAGTGTTCATCATCAGGATTAAGGAAACACGTGTAAGATGCACAACTGTGTCCTCTTGTTCTAGGTTCAATCATGAGTGACTGAAACAGGGAAGGTCCCAGCATGGCTGTGTTACCCCCATCCCAAGTTCTGGAGCCAGCATGGCTAACATCTCGATGGCAGGAGACCGTACACAACCCCTCTTGGCTTTAATGACTCATCTGTAAACACATGATTAGATGACGGACTTGTCAAGGTAACTTTTCATTTTGGAGAACCAACGATTCTAAAATTCATGTCTATATACTTCCAGATACAGTAAATATCTGGGTTAAAGATGAAATATTTGATTTGTTGAGGTTCTGAAATGATTTGCACTACTAGGTGCAACCCTTTTACCTTAGTATTCCATCTCTCAATAGTGGCAGTCTGCTCTTATGTAGTTAATTGTAACATAGTTACATAGTTAATTGCTTATTGTGTTTTCCTTTGGAGCAATTTATTTTATCACAAGAAATCAAGAAACTAAAAAAAAAAAAAAAAAAAAAAGGAGACACACAAATCTCTATCTCTATTCTAACTTAATACTAAAATAAAGATGAAGATTTCAGGCATGTTTCCAAACCACTTCATTTGGATGAAAATCATACATTCAGTTTGAGTGATTTAAAAAAACCTTTTCCCCATTTTTGATGAAAGAATTTAAATATTTAAAATATTTTTAAAAATTTATTATATAACTGATGACAAAGAATGAAGTCCAAAATACTCAATGATTCATATTAAAGGAGGCAATTTGCTGTCCAGTGGTCACCTGCTGCCTGGGACAGGAGCCATCTCCCCCATTTCTACTTGATCCAGCTTTCAAAATAAGAGAGTACACAGCCATCACTGGGTGTCTCATGGTAATTGTACTGCATTCACCTTGGGGAGCTTTCCCCTGTGACTTTATCCATCAGTCAGGCTCTGACCTACAGCTCAGCGAACAGGCTAAGGTATCTACTTTCTGTTGACCTTGCGGAAAGGGACCTTACATTGAGATGCATGGGGCCCAATCTATACCAGATGAAGAGGACAGTCTACCTTGAAACTCTCAGTACCCCCCACCCTGATCTGAGGAAAGCTTCAAGATTCGTGAGAGCAGAGCCTGATGAGGTGTGGTTTCACTTAGGCCATTCCACTTCTCCTGCACAATAGAATAACTCCAGAGTAATCTGTGACAAATCACTTACATATGAAGAGGCTGTTGAGTGCCCACAAAAGCCAAACTCTGGCTCTCTGATTGGCACACATTTTTATTTAGCCATAGAACACCAGCAGACAGGGCACTGCCACACACTTTTTAGGTCCCTGTACAGAGCTGCCACTTCAGGACTTACCAATGTGCTACCCTAAGTTATACCAGTGCAAGGTGAAGGATAAGATGGAGCTGGACCTCAAACACCCATCTGTGTATCACAACCACGTGGGGCTCTGCAAAAGTGCAGATTTCCAGGCTCTTCCCAGAGCCACTAAATCAGAGTATCTATCTGGGCTGGGGTCTGGGGATAGCACTTTTGAAAATCTATATGTCAACTGCCCTACGCTGATCCTTGGGTTTGTATTTGGGAACCACGACCACGTAACTGTTTCCAGTACAGAAACTTCCCAGAAAATATATTGGTTTCATCTAGAACTCTAACTAAGCCTAATAATTATTTCAAAGGAGAGACTTTCTGTGGAAGTGATTAATTTTAAATGTGGCTGCAGTTGCTGTTACTTTTAACCACATACAATTTAACCCTCATTTGTAATCAGACTAGTAGAAAACTAACGTAAATATATTTATATTTTTTAGTTATTATACATGTTGGGTAATGGGGAAAATCAGAATAGAATATACATATCAACGAATATTCGTCAACTGGAACAATGAAAACATCTATAACATTTGTGATCTGTATGCCTAATACAGTGTATCTCCAAAACAGCTCTGGTTAACCCACTGAACTGGAGTAGGTTTTCATTAAAAAACAACGGAAACATGCCTGTGCACACAACTCATATTGTTTCTTTTTGATGGGAAAAAATAGCTCCAAGTCTTGCTCCTTTAAGTAATATGGTGTCACCAACGATGTTCCAATTCTTTTTGTTAAGCCAGTGAGAAGAGCAGAGTAAGGGCGGGTGTGGCGGTCCATTCCCCTGGATTAATGCGCGGGCAGAGATTTTGTTCGATCCTTGTGCTGAACCAAAATCTTTTCCAAGGTTCTTAAGGGATCAGTAAAAGTGTTTGTTCGAATAAAAACTTTAACTAAAAAAATATATATAAAAACATTGTTTGCTTGCTTTAACATATTTACATGCCACACAGTTCCTCAGCTCAGGAAAAATCAGAAATAACCACATCACATCGTGAGGTGGAGAATATGTTTCTACGCTTGTTAGAAAACGCATGAAAATTTTTAGGAGGACACAGCCAGTGAACTAAACAAAGAAAAGAAGAGCCATCTTGTAAACAGCCTAGTTCCAAATTGAGAGATTCATTCATTCTTTCAGACAACCCCCATCAGGTGACTTCTGTGCACCAGACAGTAATACTAGAGATTTGTAAATGACTAACACATATCTAAGAAACCAGGGGGAAAGTGACAGGTAATAAATAATTATAAGATTACTGGGAAATTCAAACACAGTATACTCTTACAGTATAGAATGTATGAGGTTGGATGATTTGTGAGTTGGACTTTGCAGGATGCATAGGAGTTCACTAGGTAAGAAAGGGAAGGGCATCCTCTTCATCTCCCAGATATGAAAAGCACAGAGATAAGAGAGAAAATATCCTGCCTGGAGAATGGCCAGTGGTTCAGTGTGGCTGGAATACAGAAATGTGAGAGGTAATCCACCTATAGTTGTAAATCTTAGCAGGGTCCAGGCCATGAAAGTTAGTTACTCGCACTCAGAAATTAAATGTTGATCTTCAAGGGGCAGAGTAGTCTTTGGGAATAAGATTACTGATGACAAGATGGAAAATGAGCTGGAAAAAGATGAGACTGGACGCTTCTACGACAAAGACATCTATGACAAAGCCCAAGTGAGTGGTGATGTATACCTGAACCAAGACAGCAACAGAGGGGGAAGAGAGAAGTCAGATGTGAGAGCCACTTGCAGAATGCATGTGACAGAACGAATGTGACTGGATGAAGGTATCCAAATAGACATCAGTCTAGGAGGTAATAGGAAAAATTGTAACCCAAGGATTGCTATTTCAGCATCCTATTTTTCCTTCCTTCTCCTTGACACCATATGCCTTGGTTTTCTTAGATCCTCTCCCTGTTCTCTTCTTGCTACTTCTTTTAACATTTTATCCATTGAGACTTGAAATGTCACCATTACCATTTATGTGAGCCTCTGCCACCACTACTCCATGAATTGCAAGAGCTGAGGCCACAAAGGGAAGCTCAGGAGGCAGCAGGTGGGGCCCTGCTGTGCAGCATTTCCCAGTCTAAGACTTATAGAAACACTTGCATATTGTTTCACAGTGTCCACAGTTTTTTCTTTGTTGTTGTTTTACATCTGTGCTTCTTTCCAACTTGTCTGTAGGAAAGACAAATTTTATGATTCCCCTATCAAGGAAGAAGGAACTGAGGCTGGGTTCATAGTGCACTCTCAGGCAAGCAGTGTCAAGTAGCCCACATACTGCTGTCACAAGAACCCTGGACTGGTTTCCTCCCTCTGCTTCTGGGAGCTGAGGTGGTTACTCAGACACGTGAAGAGTCAATTTCCTTCTCTGAAAATGAGGACAATAAAAGTATCTGCCTCCTGGGATCATTGCACATGCTGAAAGAAATCCTGCACATAAAATGCTTAGCATAGGCTTGATGAAGTCTCTATAAATGTTAGCCATTGCCTTTATAGGTCTTCTAGCTCCAAAGTCCCAGCTCATTCTACTGTATCACAGTGTTCCTTGCTTGTGGGAGAGAGGACTTTTTTTTCAGAAGGCTGTAGTTTGCCCTACAGGCCACTGTATGGATTTCTGTATGCTGACAAAAAAAAAAAAAAAAAAGCCAAAAATGAAATACTAATATTTCTCTGGCCTGGTATGTCATTGAATAGCCACAACTTATGCCCTGAAGTTATTTAAAATGCAAAGTGGGCCAGGTGCAGTGGCTCACGCCTGTAATCCCAGCACTTTGGGAGGCCGAGGTGGGTGGATCATGAGGTCAGGAGATCGAGACCATCCTGGCTAACACAGTGAAACTCCATCTCTACTAAAAATACAAAAAATTAGCTGGCCATGGTGGCAGACACCTGTAGTCCCAGCTACTCAGGAGTCTGACGCAGGAGAATCACTTGAATCCAAGAGGCAGAGGTTGCAGTGACTTGAGATCGCCTCAAATAATCTTCAGGACTGGGCTAATTTCTAACTCTTCTATCACAAAGGCAAGGATGTCAGGATGGCAGCCATGTAATCCATACAAAGAGTCCCAATGTTAGTCAGACGAGCAAGCAGAAAAGATACATGTTGTTCTCCTGGGAACAGAGAAAGTGGTTTGGGCTCTGTTCGAATCAGGGGCTAGGGATTAGTTGCTGGGGAAGATGGAGCAAACTCATTAACACATAGAAGCAGATGGGCCATTGGAAGGGAATGTTGCAGCTTGGGAATCACTGCTGCCATGCATCCATCTATCCTTTAAGTCATTCAACAGACCTCCATTTAATCTGTGCCCGGTGAGCGCTGTGCTAAGGTCTATTCATACAGAATGAGCATTTGATGAAGCTTTTAGACTTTTCTACACACTCCTCTCCAGTGCTGATGCTCCATAATGAATAATGTGGAGGTGGTGGGGTACGGGCTAGAGGGCAAAAGTATTGGCACACTAACTGGAGGCATGACGGGGATGGATGTCTTAGGGAAAACAATTAAAGAAGAAAGGAAGAGGGCTTCCACTCTGCCTAGCTGGATGGAATAAATGTTTGAGTAGCATTCTGTCCAGCTGGGGAAAGGCCAAGACTAATTTAACCTTTGGTCAAATGGTTGGGAGTTAGCTAGTTTCCTTTTTCCTCTTACATCACTCCCAGAGACTCAGACAAAAATAACATGGTCCCGATTACCTGACATTATGGGCTCTGAAAATACACCAGGGAGGATAGTGTTGAAACCCCTCAGAGGCAAATTAATCCTAGCAAAGCAACAGCTGTAAGATTGACACAAACAGGAGAAACAACAGCATATTGGTTCCAGGTTTGCTTGAAAGTTTACCTTAACCCAAGCAATTTTTTAAAAAATGGTTAAAATCGCTAATTGGGAGTGTTTCTGTTTCTTGAAGATAGCGCTTTATGAAATACTCATCAATCCTCTATATGCAGTGGTCCACTGTTTGGCATACTTTTGGATTTAATTCCAAATTCTCTTTGATATCCTATTGTTCAAAGCTGAAATAAACGCAATGGTGAGAAAGACTTTACCTCTGCTGAATCAGAGTTTTGACACCAGGCCTGTGTCAGGGAAGTGAAGGTGTGGGAGTCGCCTCTACCCTGGGCTGCATGCCCAAATCTGGCAGGCAGGAGCTGGGTACCTGCCCCTCCTCCCCGAGCTGATCCTGTCCAGAGCAGACACTTGAGTGTTTCCTAAAAGCCCAGCCTGCAGCCCCTGGAGGACAATCTTCAGAACTTGTATGCACCATTTACACTCAAAAACCAAAATATTTCCTCTCCCAGGGACACAGCAGCCCTTCTCCACACCCACCCACTTTGCAATTGGGCATCACTTGGAGACCCAGTATGAACCCTAGAGTAGAAATCTCACAGCTGGAGCAGAACTTAACCTAAAGGAACACACTTTAGGGCAGGAGGAAATTGAACGTAATGGTTACAGGGACCATCCCTGTATTCAGGCTGCCTGAATCCAAAGCCAGCTCAGCCCATTGATGTTTGTGTGACCGTGGGCAAGTGCCCCTCTGTGGCTCAGTACGCTCACATGGAAAATAGAGATAAGACAGCATCCACAGCGCAGGGTAGTTAGGAGGAAGAATGATACTATTTGGAAAGTACACAGGCCTAACAAATAACAAGAACAAAACAATCAAGCTGCTCTCATTGTCAGAACCACGTGGTCTTGGAGGTCTTAGCCAACTTACTGTAGAAACTAGGTGGTGGCTGGTGGCCTCAAGTAATCTTCAGAACTGGGCTAATTTCTAACTCTTCAATCACAAAAGCAAAGACTGTCAGGATGGCAGCCATGTAATCCATGAAAAGAGTCCCAATAACAAGTCAGACGAGCAAGCAGAAGAGATTCATGTTTTTCTCTTGGGAACAGAGAAAGTGGTTTGGGCTCTGCTCGAATGTGGGGCTAGGGGTTAGTGGCTGGGGAAGAGGGAGCAAGCTCATTAACCCATAGAAGGCAGATGAGCCATTGGAAAGGAATGTTGCAGCTTGGGAACCACTGCTGCCATGCATCCATCTATCCATTAAGTCATTCGACAGACCTCCATTTAATCTGTGCCCGGTGAGCGCTGTGCTAAGGTCTATTCATACAGAATGAGCATTTGATGAAGCTTATAGACTAGGAGAAGAGACACATTTAAAATTTAATCACATGAATAAATATTTAACTTAAAATTGTGTAGTTTTTATGGCTTATTTTAAAAAATAGAGCACTACAGTAGGAAATAATGAGGGGCCACAAAATGATCCCAGGGAACTGAAAAGCTGGAGGTTTGAACCTGTTCTTCACAGGGCCTCCTGGACAGGTCAACAGCTTCATTTCACCAACTCTGATCCTTCTGGACTTTGGCCTTATCAACTATCACCCCTTCTGCCTCTGCAACAACTGCCTCCAACCCCGCACATGCCCACTTCCACCTTGGGAATAGGCATTAGATCAGCACAAAAGTGTTATTAATATTCTCTCCATGCAGAAACAAAGGTATGGGCGGGAGCTGGTTGTCTGTCCACAGTCCCACGGCAGGTTGAGACTAGAACCAGGACTCCTGAGTCTGGGTTAGCTGCTGCTCCCCAACACCCTGTGACTCAGAGCTCACACGCTGACCCCTTTGGCTCTGACTTCTTCCCCAAGAAATAATGAGAGGAAATGTCTCTTATACAAACATCTCCTAGAGAAATTCCTTTCGGAGCAGCCCTACTGTTAGGGGAAAACTTGGTCCTTTCTTGGAGACCGCTGATGTGTTCTGAGGTCCCTCTAGGATCCCACCATTTAAATATAGTAATAATAGAATGAAATAAAATTAAAGTGAAGGAAGCCATGATAGGGCATACAGGAGATACCACCTTCAGGAGGGTCACTGCTGTGGCTCAGCTGGCTGTGGTTTGCATTCTCACTGACCTGCCTTTCAGGTCACTCTATCAACGAAGGAACATATTTCTGGGTATCTCTGACTCATCTGTAGACCTTTTGTTAGCACAGCACATAACTAGCGGGACTTCAACCTGGGTCTTTTGACTCCAAGCCCAGTGCTTTTCAACTCCAGCATGTGCAGTTAGTAACAAATTCTGTTTGGGATGCCTGGAGGTTGCAGAAGTGGTGAATGTTTCCAATGGTGATTTCCCATGGGTGGACGCAGCAAGGCAGATGGTCACTAATTTATTCAACAAACATTCACTGAATGCCAGCAAGTCGGGCCTTGTGGATTTCCTGATGAACAAGAGAAATTCAAGTCCCACCCTCATGGACCTAATAATTGTTCAGGAAATTCACATAATAAATGCATAACTACTCAGATAATGATTAATTACAACAGTGCTGCATGCTGTAAGGGTTTATACAGGGAGTTCTGGCCTAGATAAAGGCATAAAGAGGGAAGGCATAATAAAACTCATGATCTGTTTCTAAATCAGGGCCTATTTCAGTCCTGACAGAACAGCACTGCCCCCTCCCCATCATCCAAAGTAGAAGCCAGGGACCAGAGAATCCTCACACCTGCTCATTCCTTACTGCCAGTCTTCATCAGATCCCCTTAGCTTTGCTCCCAAGTACCTTTGGAATTTTGCCTCACTCTTCATCTTCGTTGCCTCTGTCTCCACCAGCACATGTCTCGAATGCACCACTGCAGTATGGTAGTACCCACTGTGCACTCCATTCTACAGAACACAGGGCACTGATATTCTGAAAGGAAAACTTTTACCCCTCACCCCCTACTCCCCTACTCTTTGACATCATCATCCCCATCCCACACTTAAAACCTGCATGTCTTCTCTTTGCTCTTAGAATCAAGGCAAAGTTCTAGAGAATAGCTTCAAAGTCCTGGGTATCCCACCCTTTCCTCTCTCTGACTCTGAACACAGCCTGCCCTGCACTTTCTCTGTTCCAGTCACCGCAGCCCTCTTTCCAGCTCGGAGATATGTTTTTTGACCCTTCCTTGGGCTGTTCCTGTGCTTGGGATGCTCATATGTGTCCCTGGATGCCTAAAGCAGCTTTCTCAGGCCTCGCTGACTAGGTCCAATTCCCCCAATTATGGTTCTTTATAACACAAGTATCTTGCATACTAGGAGCTTATCACAGCTGCATTCTTATGTTTACCAACTTGATTCTCTGCTTCCCCTCCCCGAGATATAAGCTCCATAAGGACAGGGACATGTTTCTTTTGACTCATCTTTAATCCCCAACATCTGGCTCAGGGTCTGGCACACAGTAAATAAGGAAAAAAAGAGAAAGAAAGAGAACTCTCTGATGAAGTTTGAGCTGAGAGGTGAAAGAGAAGAGGCATTCAGTGAGACACAGTCTGGGGAAGCAGGAATGTTCCAGTCTAAAGGAAAAGCATGCCCATGGAGAGAATTGGCATGAACATGAACCCTCTCTCATTCTTTAGGGAGAAACAGGAGGCATCAGAGAAAAACTCTATGAAGGCAGTGCCTTCCATCCTGAACAGGTGAGACAGATGCAGTTTCAGTGAATGTGGGGAGGGGAGCCGAGGTGAGGGGCTGCTTATAATGAATACTTTGAGTAGATGGTCCCCACCCCGCCAACCCTTGCTCCCTCCCCAAGCTTCTTCATGACCGCTTTCAGGCCCCTCTTTCAACTCCCAACATCCTGATGCTGAGGATGGTATAAATTGCTCGTCAAACAGAACTCCTGGCTGTGGAACCATCCATCATCATGGAAGAGAGCCCCCTCCCTTGTGCCCACTCACCACAGACTATTTTATGTGTCTACTCCAGTGCCAGTTTCAATGGCACAGGGCCAGTACCCACCGCTGCACCCAGGCTGTCATCATGAACTAGACTCAGCGCTGGGTTAAAAGGATTCTGCCATCTCAGCCCCTCAAGTAGCTGGAACACGGTCAGGAAGTAGGCTAACATATATACATTGCATGCCATATATATAGCATATTTTATATAGCATTCAAAGGCCAGAGTTACTTCACAAGGCCAGGATCATGTAAATTTTTTAAAGGCTTCTTCATGGACTAGACTATGGCATTCTCAGAAAAAGATTAAATCTGCACAGTGGTGCATTCCCTTAGGTAACTCAGGAGGAAACTAGTGACAGGCATCTCCCAGAGAACAGAGACAAATTACAGATGAAGCAACCACAGTCACTGCCTGTGAGGAAGAGCTGCCCACTGCCCTCTGAGGGGGACGCAGCAGCGGAACAGCCCGTTAGCATCTGTTGATGTCCAAGAAGGCACGGTGGGCAGGACCAGGGCTCTGGTTCGTGGTTAAAGGGGTGAGGGTCCTGAGGAGTGGGGACTGGGCTTTGGATGTTGGGAGTTGAAAGACGGGCCTGAAAGTGGTCATGAAGAAGCTTGGGGAGGGAGCAAGGGTTGGAGGGGTGGGGACCAACCATTCGAAGACGAATGTGAAGCCTTAGAGCCCGACCCTCACTTCTGCCCAAGGGGCAAGCTAGCCCGAGAAGTTAGAACTCCTTGTTCTCCCATTGGGTACAGTTTGGGATATTCCCTTGAACCTTCAGGAAAACAACTGCATATAACTAACTTGCAGGCAGCATGGGAACTGTCTGTGGGAAGCAGACGTGGTGGTCAGGAGGAATTGTAGCTGCTAAGAGATTTCCAAGGACCCCTGGTTACCCAATAGAATCACCTTGGGTTACTTCCGGCAATTATTATGGAGGGTGAAGACTGCAGACCAGCAAAGGAGCCCGGAAGCTGAGGAGACTATACAGCCCCTTCCTTCAGTATTTCCCTTTCCTCGGCCGGTTCTAAGGGAGAATCGCTGAGCCACAGAAAGGAGGGACCTGTTACAGGTTACAGGTGCTAAGGCCATGTAGCAGAAGGGAATTTGGGGTTCATAATGTAGAAAGATGACCAGGTGGCTCATACAGAGTAATTGGGGGAATTGCAGGGTGGGGCCGCAGAGGTGTGGAGATGGATCAGGTGGCTGTTTTAGTCCTTGCTCAATCCATTGGACTCCATTCAAGGGTAATGAGAAGCCATCAGCAGGCTGTAAGCAGTGAAAGCCACAATCTGATCTGCATTTCAGATCATCTTGGCTGTGACTGAAGAATGGATTATAGTGAGCCTGAACTGGTGTAGGGAGGTCAACAGGAAGCTGCCACCAGACCCAGGTGAGAGGAGATGATGCTGGAACTGCAAGGTGACAGAGGCATGTGGAGAGAGGAAGTGGCTTCCTCTTCCATCACCCAGCAGTGATGAATCATCATGGCAGCTGGGAGGAGCAGGTTTGACTTGCCCAAACTGGATAATGGGTGGCACCATTGTCTGGTCTCTGGGACGCTGGAGGAGGATCAGATTCAGGGCGAGGGGGAGCTGTCAGGTCCTATACTCTTTGAAGGAAACAATTTATGTGGCTATTCCTCAAGAGAATCCCACAAGCAGCTGCTTGGTGGCAGCCGTTCCCGTTGATCTTAGTGACTTCCCTCCTCTGCACGGGTTGGTGTGGAAGTGGGTGCCCATGGGACCTGGGGCTGCTCTTTTGCTTGTGAAAGGCCTGGTTCTGACTTCCTCGGCAGGCCCTCTACAGTGGCATGTTTGGGAATGTGGCATAATGGCCTTTCTTCTTCCCTCCCGCATTTATCTTTGCCTGTGGATCACCCTCCCCAACAGGATGGTGACCACATCAGTTTCAGCAAAATATATTTGCCAAGTACCTGGCTTGGGGGGTCAGCAATGAGTTTAGTTCTCTAGCCTTACTCAAAAGCCAAGAGAAGACCGAGTCCTCCTTCCTTAAAAAGTTTAGATCTCTGTGACCTCAGGTACATTCTGGGGATGGGCTTTCTGGTTAGTATGATAAAGAAAAGGATGAATAGTTATGGATATTACATTAAAATTGTCTAACGCATGCCCAAGAAGAGCCAACTTACTTTGTTGTTCTTTTTTTATTTTTTTGAGGTGGAGTCTCACTCTGTCACCCAGGCTGGAGTGCAGTGGCACAATCTTCACTCACTGCAACCTCCACCTCCTGGGTTCAAGCGATTCTCCTGCCTCAGCCTCACAGGTAGCTGGGATTACAGGCATTCGCCACCACACCCAGCTATTTTTGTATTTTTATTAGAGATGGGGTTTCACCATATTGGTCAGGATGGTCTTGTTCTCTTGACCTCATGATCCACCCGCCTCGGCCTCCCGAAGTGCTGGGATTACAGGCATGAGCCACTACACCCAGCCTGTTGTACTTTTTGGACTCAGAGTACAAGCACCTTGTCTTTTGCTGTTTCACATTTCCACAGGAAGGTTCCACCTTCTCTCCAAGGCCTCCCCATTCCACTTTAACAGCTTCATCCATGCCCTTCCTTCTTCTTTCCTTGGCATCTTTCAGGTTTCAGGTCTCAGTGGCTGCCTCCCAGACTTCCAGATCTCTCCTTCCTTCCCCTCCCCCACCCCTCCCCTCCCCACCCCGCCCCGCCCCCTCCCCTCCCCACTCCCTCCCCTCCCCCCATGATTCCCTTCTCCCCTGTCACCATTTGTTCTCTATCACCCTCCTTTCTGGCTGGCTGATGTTGGAAACATTTCAGGAATTTTTAATTGAAAATACCATGAGAACTGTTACCACCTCAGTTTCACCAGGGAGAGAACCCACGGCTCAGGGATGATGATGGGTCACTCCCGGGGCGGGTGGAGTTTAATATCTCACCCAGGTTAACCGGGCAGCTGGGCTCTGCAAACCTGGGCCCCGGGTGGAATGTGAGAATGAGGTACAGTGTGACAGGAAAGAGGGTGTGTTGAACCACCAAAAATTCCTATACAGTCTGAATGGGTGGGAGAGAAGTCCAGGAAGACGAATCCGTTAAATGGAATAAAACAAAGAATTCTACCACTGCCCCCCTCCAACTGTCCCCCACAAAAATGACTGTGAGAGGAAGCAGGTGCCACTTGACACTGGCAGAAGGCTCTGGAGGCTCCGTCCTCCCCGCCTGGAGCAGTCAGTGCCCTCCCTCTGTTCTTGCAGCTGTCCCAGTCCCTGACTCTATGCAGCCTGGGTCAGATGAGCTCAGCCTCCTTTGATCTCCTCCCCTGTGAGGTCACCAGCTCCCTCACCACCACCCCAGGTCCCAGGTCAGCCTTCACATCTGTCAGGGCCTCAAAAACAAGGAGGCCAAGGACGATGAAGGCAACAGCAGCCGCGGCAGGGAATGGGCTAGCCCAGTTCTTACATCACTCTATGCCAGAATCAAAGAATCCTATTTGCAACCCCTGTTGAACAGGGCAAGATGGCTGGGATGCTCGGACTGCAGGGAGAGCTGGCGATGCTCTAGCTCCTCACTCCTCCCCGGCATCCTCAATTAGAGTAGAGGCCATGGCTCAAGAATCCTAGACTCCCAGAACTGGAAGGAACCAGAGAGGGCCTCTCCTCCTCAGGTCCTCAGCCTGTGCCCTGGATTCGGAGGAGGTGTGGACAAGCGAGCCCTCTGACCAACCCCCTTCAACCACTTTTATCTTTCTCCTAGAATGAGATCCTGTGCAAGATGTTGAGAAAGAATTCCACTGCTGAAAAAATAACAGTAAAAATTTGCAACCTATCAGTCCAGTCCAAGCCTTTCATATCTATGCATATACTTAGGTCCAGAGAAGTTCAGTGATGAGCCAACATAGTACAGCAGTAACTGTGTAGCCAGCCCAGCCTTGGGTCTCCTGCCCTCAGCTGATCTCTGCTGTGACTACAAATCATGGAGGAGGAGCAAGGTCACACAGCCTGGGCAAGGCTGATGGGAGGAAATTTGCTCACTGCCAGCCTCCCAGATGGACCCTCTGAGCTGCAGTGACTTGAGGTAGGAATAAAGGGCCAGAAGGCCTATTTCGTTTCCCATAGGCTTAAAGCTATGACTTTTCAGGTCTACAGCAGTCAGTATCACTTTTGAGATAAAGCATCATTGCTATTTCCCTCTGAGCTGCTGGGATTAACAAAGCCACTTCTACCAACACATAGATTATCTGTACCTACAAGCTGAGCAACCTTATTCCCAGAGCCAAGCATCCTGGAAATCATTTAAAAACAAAGAAAGAAGGAGAAAAAGAAAAAGAAAGAGAGAGAGAGAGATAGGGAGGGGGAGAAGTAAGAAGAGGGAGTAGGGAAGGAAAACAACGTATTTGCCTAACAGGCCATATGACCCCCTTATTCTTGAAGAATCATCTAAAAAACTGGGGAGGTAACCAGATGCATTTAGCTGGCTCTCACAGTAGACCAAAGCTCAATTCTGAGCTCTCGTGGGGTATTTTCCTCTGATAATTTTCTAAAAGGAGATAAAAACAGAAGAAATGAAAACCCAGTGAGAAGACATTCAGCTGAAAGGGTGCTGTGGAAGCAGATGTCAGGAAAGGCCAAACATCTGGAAAGGGAGATGGCAGGACCCAGGGTGTCGGTGAAGACACTGCCAGTGTGTGACCGGAAAGGGTGAACGCGCCTCCCCAGGGCTGGGGCCGAGCCAAGGCAGCCCAGCCCAGCCCTCCCCTCCCCTCCCGCCCCCACAGTCCGTCCTCACCCAGCCCAAGCATGAGCAACACTGCTAGCAATGGTGTTTTCTTTTTCCTGAAATAAAATATCATCACCTGATCTTAGCTAAGTAACTGTGAACTTGTAAAAGTCTGTTTGTTGTTCTCCAGAGACCCATTCAAGTGGTTTTTCAGATGAATTTGTTCATGCAAACACTTTGCAATGTTTCTCTAATTGTTTCTCACAACTCCCTTACACAATCCTGTCACAGGTGAGTAAACTAAGGCTCATAAAAAGAGGGACATGAGTGGCAAAAACCTCCACTGGTCCTTCCTTCTATCCTGGGACATTTGTGGGCATTTTCCAAATCTAGAACGCTTGCAGAACTCACAGACTGGATGTTTCCAGCTCAACCCAGACCGTCAAACCCAGGTGTCTATTTGGTCAGGCCAGGAAACAGCATCCTGTTGATAACTATTAACTACTTTTACAGCTTGTTAGGAGCTAGTACATTTCAGTTCAGAAAACTAGGAGTTCAGGAGACTGAAACTCATGAGACTGAGAGTTCTAAGGATTTCCAAGTATTTTCAGACACAATACATTTGGGATTTAGTTTGCATTCTGCTAACTAATGAAATACATCGTTGTGGCTCCTTCTCTGTCTCACTTGAGGTTTGGTCTTATGCAAGTATACCCAGAGATGTGTTAATTATGTAGTTACTCAACTAATATTAATTATAATAGCACACTGTATAGAATAACACAATACATAATACCATGCAATAGTATTTTATATAACCACAATATATCTCTTATGTAATTATATTAATAAATCTGTAAATAAACACAGCTGTCATTAAAAACCCTTTTATTCCTGAAGAATCATCTCTAAAATGGGGAGGGAACCAGATGCATTTAGCTGCCTCTCACTGTAGGTCAAAGCTAAATTCTGAGCTCTTGTGGGGTATTTTCATCTGATAATTTTCCAAAAGGTGTTAAAAACAGGGAAAATGAAAATCCAGGAAGAAGACATAAAGCTGAAAGGGTGCTGTGGGAGACAATGTCAGGAAAGCCCAAACATCTGGGAAGGGAGATGATTAAATATTCATTGTAATAAATATTAAGAAAACATCTAGCACTATGTGCAAAGCAGGGTTCCTGGTGCTGTAGATACATGTTGGGGTGGGGAGTTACCAGGCTGAATGAGACCCTGTAAGATGGTATTGGCTGAGGGACAAAGACAGGAGGAAACTACGCACCCACCACTGCCCTCTCTTAATGACTGAGCTGGAACTGCCCCCGGGAGACTGCTTCCAAGTTCTGTGCCACCAATGAGATGATGTGAAGGACTCTTGGGGAGAAAGGGTACAAATTTTTTAGAGTCAGGAAACTGGCCAGAAGGAAACTGCCTTTCCTCACCTCCACCTCCTTCCCTGCCCATTTCTACTCTGTAATAAATAATAATCCTTTTCCTTTTGGACACAGACAGTCTTAAATATGGTGACTTTCACTCAAGTGCTGGAGCAGCAACAGAAAAGGTAAAATACTGCCTCTGAGAACCATGTGGATTAGAAAGGAGGCGACTTGCTTCTAAGACATGTGCTGTCCCAGGGCAAGGGAGGAGGTAACTGGATGTCAGTGAGCAAAGAGTCAGGAATTTCTCGAGGTAGGAAATTAGGACCAGCCTAGGCTGGAGGCTGACCTGAGGAGGACAGTTCAAGGAGCTGAGGAGGGAACATACAATAGAATGGAAGACTGCAGCCCTGGAAACCCAGGGGCTCTGGGGGCATCCTATGTCTGCTTCTAACTTGCCCTTTAGTGCAGGAATAGTCACTGCTCCCTGGCCTCTTCCTCCTTGGTGAAATGTAAAACTTTCTTCTTTGGACTGGGCTTCTGGCTCTAAATTCTGAGATCTTTTTTAGACCCTAGCAAGAAAGGCTATCAATGTCCTGGCTTAGAAAGGAGGAGAGACACTGCAAAACTCTGGCTCAGGAACACATCTGGGACACTAAGAGAGAGCTCATTTGGAAGCAGGAGAAATGGGTTCCGGCCCCACCATGGCTCTGTACTCGGTCTGAACTTGAACAGATCAGCTCACCTCTTTGAGTCTCTGTTTACTCATCTGAAAAATTAGAGTAGTGATCTCTAAACATTTTATGGCTATTTTCAACAATTTTTTAAAGCAAGATATATATATTTTTTCTAATTACCCATATATGACAGAAAAAATAGAACTTTCCTGGTTGAAGTGATGGAGAATGTTCTGGAATCCTCTCCACTGACAGTGCTGCCTCAACCCAAAGACAACAGCCAAGGTACCTTCGAGCAGTTTGGAAACACAGACCAAACCTGGGTGTATTCCTGTGACTTCGGTGAGGCCTTTCATTTTTCTTGGGTCTCCCTTCCTCCATCTCACATGGGCGTAAGAATTCCTGTTCTAATGAGCGCCTGGTGACTAGGGTGAAAAGGAGACAAGGTAAGGGAAAGGGCTTTTCGAACTCTCAAGTGCTATATCAATGTACACAGTCAATTCAGGCCTGTTTTCAACCCCTTCATCATTTCTGCGGGTCTAGAAACCAAGTCCTCTCAAGAGCAGTCCCAGAGTGCATGGCTATGAAATGAAACAGTTGAAAAATACAAGCAGCATATCGCTTCTTTGTCCATTCTGATCCAACCCAAAGCATGGGATAAGGCAGACAGCCCCAGAAACTAGAGGCAGCACCTGCCAGGTCAGTACATGAGGCCTCAACCAGCCACGGTTAGAGCTACACAAAGATGGAAGGCAGGGCCCTCTGCCCTCACACTTACCCATGCAGGGGGTCAATGAACAGTGCAGGTAAGAGAGACCCTCCTGCAGGAGGTAAAGGCTTATCTGGGCTGGGGCAAGTGAGTAAACTTTCCAAAAACAGGCTAGATACAGGCTGGGCATGGTGGCTCACACCTGTAATCTCAGCACTTTGGGAGGCTGAGGCCGGTGGATCACTTGAGGTTAGGAGTTTGAGACCAGCCTGGCCAACAGCGTGAAACCCCATCTCTACTGAAATACAAAAATTGGGCCACATGCACTGGCCCAAGTCTGTAATCCCAGCACTTTGGGAGGCTGAAGTGGACGAATCACAAGCTCAAGAGATCGAGACCATCCTGGCCAACAGGGTAAAACCCCATCTCTACTAAAAATACAAAAATTAGCTGGGTGTGGTGGCGTACACCTGTAATCCCAGCTACTCAGGAGGCTAAGGCAGGAGAATTGCTTGAACCCGGGAGGCAGAGGCTGCAGTGAGCCGAGATCATGCCACTGCATCCAGCCTGGTGACAGAGCGAGACTCAGTCTCAAAAAATATATATAAACAAAAATTAGCTGGGTGTGGTGGCAGTTGCCTGTAATCCCCAGCTACTTGGCTGAGGCGAGAGAATTGCTTGAACCCAGGAGTTGGAGGCTGCAGCAAACTGAGATTGCCTCACTGCACTCCAGCCTGGGCGACAAAATCGAAACTCTGTCTCAAAAAAGAAAAAGGCGGTGGGGGGTAGCTGTGCCTCGCTTTAAAATATTTCCAAGTTCCTTTGATGAGTACTTCTGTTTGGGATTCCTCTGTCCCCTGACCCATATACCCCAGCTGATTGCCCAGATTACTACTAGCAGCCCTGCCCTGGAAACAGTTTCCAGAAGAAGAGTTAAGATCCCCCCAGGGTCTACCTCCTTACTTTACTGCCCAGAACCTCGCATTTGCCTTCCTGGTCTTTACCCACTATGTTCCTTGTGCTACCCCTCATTCATCATGTGTATTGGTTATGACTGAGCTCAAGCTTGTAAGACTCCCAGGATGGGAGGAGGTGGGTTTTGCTTACCCTGCTCTTTGCTGCCCTCACTCTTTTGCTCCTCTTGCTTCAAACAGGCTGCTGCTGGCTTTAATTAAGCCTGTGGAGCCTCCCTCAGGGCTGGCCCTCATGAAATGAGGTGACCCAGCTCACCAGGGCTGCTCCCCAGAGGCCCCTCAGCTCCAGGCTTATCACAACAATTTCTGCTTCACATTTTCCACAGAACATTGCAACCTGAACAGGAAAACATTGTCTGCAAGTGCAGGAGCCAGCCAGGGCACTGGGTCTCAAACAAGAAGGCTCCAGATGCTTTTGTTGCCCAAAGGGCTCAGCTGTTGGAGAGATTGCCAGTGAGGAACTTAGCTTTTCAATACCAAGGAAAATGATCCCTGGGCAGAATCATAAAAAGCCAAGTACCACAGTCAGCAGAGCTTTGCAACTAGACCACTGCTTTTTCATGGGTCTTTAAGAATGAATCCATGGTGTCCAGCTATATGGGAGTCCCAATCGCCTACTCAGTGAAGCCCCTACTTGGAAATCAGGAATTTAAGACCCTCCACAATTTTTCTCCCTCTTCTGTTCCTGAGTTTTGACCTCAAACTCTTGTTCAGGTCCTCAGGTCTTGCAAAAAGAAGTCACTGGGGAGTGCAGTTTAGTGGTTCTATCAATCAGAACAGGATACATTATGCCGTAGTAACAAATAGCCCCACAATCTAAGTGGCTTAACAGGCAAAAGTTTATATTCCACACATGCTATTTGACTCATATGGGCTGGTGAGGCCACTGTTTCACACAGACAGTCAGGAACTCCAGGTGACAGAAACTTTGCTCTTTTGTGACGGGCCCATGTGGAATACACACAGTCTCCTTAGTCATCATAACAGGGAAGACACTAGGGGACTGGGCATAAGAATGCCATTGCCTCTGCCATGGTATTTAAGAATATAAACACTGGAGTCAGACACAGTTTCACCACTCACTAGTTGCGGACCTTGGTCAACTTAACCTGATTTTTTTTTCATTTTTAAAATAAGGTATAATAAACATACCTTAACCCTCTTCAGTGCACAGTTTTGTGAGTTTTAACAGGTACATACAGTGCTGTAACTACCATCACAATTCAGACACAGAAATGTTCTATCCCCTCAATGATCCTTCATGCTCTATTGTAATGGACTTCTCTCCACTCTTCAGCTCCTGGCAACCACTGATTTGTTTCCTGTCCTTAAACCACTAATCTGTTTCCATAAATGGAATCATATAATATGTATCGCTGAAGTCTGGCTCAGCATAATACACCTGAGAGCCATCCACTTTGTTGTGTTGGTAGTGTATTCATATGTATTGCTCAGGAAGTAGTGTTCCTTTTCATGGATGTACCACAATTTGCTTACTCATTCATTAGTTGAAGGAAATTTGGTTTTAGTTTTTGCCAATTAATTATAAAGCTGCTATAACCATTTGTGTATAGGCTATTGTCAGAACATTATCATTTCACTTGGGTAAATATCTTGAAGATTTCTGGGTAGCATAAGTATACGTTTAACATTTTAAGAAATTGTCATACTCTTTTCCAAAGTAGCTGGACCGTTTTTTATTTCTATGAGAAACCTATGAGAATTTCAGTTACTCAGCATCTTTGTCAAAAGTAGTTATTTAGGGTTTTGCCATTGTTATTAGCCTCTCTAATAGTGGGTAATTGTATCACATTGTGGTTTTAACTTCTACTGTTTTTCAAGTTTCTGTAGCATCTTCTAAATTACCATACCTTCTGAAAATACAGTTTTCTATCTGTTTAACTTCTTATCCTATTCCATTTCTCAAATGATTTATAACGTTGAGCATCTTTTTATGTACTTATTGCCACCTGTATGTCAAGTAAGTAAAATATTTGTCAAATCTTTCCCCCAACTTTTTGTTTTCTAAATTATTAACTTTTGAGAGTTCTTTGTGTGGATTTAAGTCCTTTAATCAGACATATGACTTGCAAATATTCTCTCCAATTCATGACTTGACACAATCTTCTAACAGTATCTTTCAACAAGCAAAATTTTTAAAATTTTGATTAAATCCAATTTATCATTTTTTGTCTCTTAACTGGATCATGCTTCTTGGTGTTATATTTAGAAAATTCAAATTAGCATAGCTTTTCTCCCAATTTTTCTTCTAAAACTTTTATGGTTTTAGCTGTTACACTGTCCATTGTCAATTGTGAGTTAATTTTCATGTCACAAAATATGGACCTAACTTCAGTTTTTCCATATGGTTATCAGTTTGTACAGTACCATTTATGTGAAACATTCACTTGCCTTTTCCCCTTTAAACTGCCTTTGCACCTTTAAAAAATCAATTTATGTAAATGTATGGGTCTATTTTGTTCTATTGGTCTATATGTCTGTTCTATAAGTAACATACTGTTTTGATTATTGCACCTTTATGAAATGTCTTTAAATCAGTTTCACGTGAGTATTCAACTTTACTTCTCTTTAAAAAAAACGTTTTGGCTATTCTAGTTCCTTTGCCTTTCCATAAAAAATGAATAAACTTGTTTATTCCCACACACATAAAAATTCACTGATACAGATTTTGATGAAAATTACATTAAGCTTATAGATCTATCTGGAGTAAATGAACATCTTAACAATAGTGAGTTTTCTAATCCATGGACATGGTTTATCTCTCCATTTATCTGAGTACTCTTTGATTTCTTTTACCAGCATTTTGTAGTTTTTAGTGTGTTTTATAGCTTTTTGTATGCTTGTACATACAGATATTACACATATTTTGTAAGATTTACATTTATATACTATAGTGATATTATACACTCACTTATTAGTCTACTGGTTTTTACAAATTTCTGTAGCATCTTCTAAATTACCATGCCTTCTGAAAACACAGTTCTCTGTTTAACTTCTTATCCTATTGTATCTCTGGTACAATTTGAATAACAGTGTTCAAAGCAGACATATTTACCCTGTTTTTAATCTTCAGGGGAAAGTATTCAGTCTTTCACCCTTAAGTCAGATGTTAGTTGTTGGTTTTCCATAGATGGCTTTTATTAGGAGGAGGAAATCACCTTCCATTCTAGTTTAATGGTAGTTTTTATCATAAATTGATGTATATATAAATTTTTTGTGTCTACAGAGATTATTATATAGTCTTCATTTTTCACTGTTAATAGAATTAATTACATTGATTTTTGGAATAACTTGCATTCCTCAAATAAATCTCAGTTTTAAAATATTAAGGTTTTTACATCCATGTTAATGAGAGTATTGGTCTGTAGTTTTGTGACGTCATTTTTTAGTTTTCTTATCAGAGTAATCTTGGTATCATAGATTGAATTGGAAAATGCTCCCTCCTCTTCAATTTCCTCAACAAAAATTATATAGACTTTGTATTACTTTTTTCTTAAATGTTTAGTGGAATTCCTCAGGAAATCCATCTGGCCTTTAAGGTGTTTGTTTTTGTGGTAGGAAGGTTTAGAACTACAAATTTCATTTCTTTTTCTTATGTAGATTTTCAAGTTTTGTATTTCTTATTGAGTAAGCTTTGGTTATTGTGTTCTTCAAGGAATTTTTCCATTTTATCAATGTTGTCAAATACATTCGTATAATTTTGTTCAAAACATTTTATTATTATTTAATGTCATTAAACTTTGAGGTTATGATGCCATATTTATTCCTGGTAATATTGTGTTACCAGTTTTTTCTTTTAATTAGTATGGGTAAAGGTTTGTTACTTTCACTGAACATCTCAAAGAACCAACTTTTGTTTCATTGATTTCCTCTATGTTTTTTCTCTTTTTTATTTCATTGATTTCTGCTCTTATCTTTTTTATTGCTTGTTCTTCTTTTCCCTGGTTTTCTAATATGGAAGCTTAAAACATTTATTTGAGGACTTTATTTCTAATATATGAATAATAGCTTATAATATTGGCATACAAACTTCCCTCTAAGCACCGATTTAGCTACATCCCACAAATTTTGATATGCTGTGTTTACATTTTCATACAGTTGAAATTCTCATTTCTCTTTTAATTTCTTCTTTCATCTGTGGACCCATGGATAATTCAGAAGTGTGTTATAGTTTCCAAATAGTTAGGGATTTTTTTCAGATATTTATTATTTCTTATTAATTCCACTGGGGTCTGAGAACAAACTTTGTAGAATTATAATCCTTTTAAATTTATTGAAATTTGTTTAATGGCCCAGAATGTGGTCTCTCTCGGTACATGTTCCACGTGCACTTAGGAAGAATGTATTTTCTGCTGTTGTTGGGCTATTGTAGTGACATGTGAGCAGGCAGAAAATGTACAAACAAGCTAAGCCTGGCAAAGTATTAAGCAATGGAAGAAAGGAAGAATTTTCCAAACTCTAATTATAAATTATAAATGTCAAAGTCTCTGCTATGATTCAGGAAAATGACCAAGAATTTTGTTTTTGTCTTCCTAAGAAATAGAGGCCTTGGAACTGTAGCTATGATAGATTGAGCATTCCTAGATATCTCATTTCATCCACATAAGCCTTTCAAGGATACAAATTTCTCTCCTGATTTTATTAATGAGGATATTCAGACTTGTAGAAATTAAATCATGTTTCCAAGTTTATAGAAAGCGGTAGGGTAGAAATTTGAACTTAGGACCATGAAAAGCGGTGCTGCTAAGTACAGTGCTATAGTACTGGGGGTACAGGAAAAGTACAGAACTTTGAGTCATAAGTACATTCCTGGGCAAGTCACCACACTCCCTCTGATATGTACAATGAGAACGATGCTCCTCCTAACTCTTAGGATTACAGTGGGGCTCAAATAATATGAGTTATAAGAAAGTAATTTGAAAGCTGTAAAGCTAATTACATAGTCATTGTCATCTCTATGCTAATAACAATCTCAGAGAAGGACATATGACAAAGCAAGTAGGGCTGGATGTGAACACACAAAAATATTGGTTCTCAACTCTGCAAAGTTGAAGGCTAGGGAAAAACAGTCTCTAAAATCATGAAATGTGTGAATCCAAAATTCTAAAACTAAGAGTATCTTTTGAAGCTTGAAAGACACAAATCTGTGCAAGTAAAATAAACTATTACTTTACATAGATGATAAAAATTTATGTAATATATAACCCCAGAGGTATAGAGTCCTTGCTGAAAACACAAATGGGTTCAAAAAGTTTAGATTAATTTGCATGTAACACTTAAATAATTATTAGGAGACGCTATGATTCTTTGATATAAAACCTTATCATTTCAAGATTAGAATCAAATAAACCACTGGCCCCTTCCCAAAAAATACCATCTTAATATCTTTGCTAGAAATGAGAATCTGGGCTGGATGGTTAGGGCTTACTCTGGAAGGGTTGGATTAGGCCTGAGTCAAGCCACTAGTGCAGAGTAGGTCCAAGAAAAGTGTATTTGCAAAGGCTGTATTGACTGTCAGCATCTGTCACAGGAACCCCAGGACAACATTAATGACAGAAATTTGAAGTTTAATTATGATCAGAAGAGAAGAGTAAGAGGTAGACCACTATACTCTCCACACTAAGTGGGATCTGGGTAGAAGACCCAGTTTCCCAAAGAATAATCTGTGGTAAGTCATTGGTCACATATTACACTCCTCTTTGGCCACCCACTTATGAGGCCACACTGGAGACTTCATCATCTCCCAGAACTGCTCCACCTCTAAAGTCTCAAACTCATGTATCTCAGTGTCTGAACACAACATGCTCACTTTGGACCTTCAGTCCCTCACCTTCTACCTGACATCAGTTTCTTGACTCTTCCATTTCTCCCTATCAGTCTCCTGGCTCTGTTTCTTCCTCTCTCAGTGTAGATTCTTCTACCAAGCAATTTCAACATTTTTTACCTCCTCCTTATGTATTCCTTCCTGAAAACTTCCAACTTTCGGTTACCCCAACCAGCCCGGGTGCCCATTCCTGAACCTGTGTTTCTCAATGACGCTAGAAAAAATTACACTACCTTGGATGGAAATCACTCCTCACTGGCTGCCTGTAAGTAGCATGGGTCTTCCATTCTGCTCAGCAAACCTTCTCATCTCCCAGGCAAGGCTCTCTCCCATTCCCAAAGCAACCACTAGAAGTCTTCACTGCTCGCCTCCAACCTTAGCCCTCTTGCTTGGTGAATGACTTGACCCTACTCTCAGGTAGGCTCTCGATTACCACATAGAAGCTGTCTGCATCCAATACCACCCTCACCTCTTTCTTGTTGACCTCAAAGGAGGCAATGTCCCTCTGACATCTGAGGCTAATTCCTCTGCCTCAGACCCACACCACAAACCCTCCTATTTTCTCCAGGTATGTGCTCCACTAATTAGTCCCCATTTTTTCTTTCCTGCCTCCTATTTTTTGAACCTTGCCTCCTCACTGTCTCCATCCTTTTACCCCATCAACAATGTTCTATCTTAAACAGGTAAGCCTCTCTTCATTCGCAGATCTCTTTTAACTACTGTGGTAATTCACATCTCTTCACAGCAAATGTTTCTGCTTGGTTCACCACACTCACTGTTTCTGCATTTTAACCTTTTCACTTCTCAGTACTTTGATGACATAGAAAGATGATTGTTTGGGGAGTCACAAGATCTGGTCTCTTGTATCATTGAGGCTAGTCCACAGTTATGGGACCTTAAGAAGTCATCTCAAGACCTGGTCTTCTGCTTTCTCATCCATGAAATCAAGCGTTTACTTTACACTAGGCATTGATCAAAGGGCTTTGATACATATCAATTCATGTAATCCCCCCAACAAGTCTATGTGGAAGCCGCTGATCATTCCCATCTTACCCTGAGGTACAAAGAGGTTGTCCAAGGTCACACAGCTAGTAAGCGCAGAAACATATTTTAAATCCATGAACGTAGCTCCTCCAGCATCCATGCAATTTGTGTGTGTGTGTGTGTGTGTGTGTGTGTGTGTGTGTGTGTGTGTGTGTTGCGGAGGGGGTAGGGTCTTGCTTTGTCACCCAGGCTGGAGTATACTGGTGCTATCGTGGCTCACTGCAGCCTTAACCTCCCAGGCTCAAGTGATCCTCCCACCTCATCCTCCTGAGTAGCTGGGACTACAGGTGCACACCATCACACCCAGCTAATTCTGTATACTTTCTGTAGAGACTGGGTTTTGCTGTTGCGCAGGCTGGTCTTGAACTTATAGGCTCAAGTCAAGATCCTCATGCTTTGGTCTCCCAGGGTACTGGGATTACAGGCATGAGCCACTGCCTCCCGTCTATACATGCTCTTAACCTCTCTCTCCTCGATGGCCACTGTCCACCTCCTTTTCTGTTCTCTGCAATTCCAGACTGAATCCCGGTAAGTACCACCTCAGCTGGCGTTCAAGTTTCCTGCTGCTTCACTGCAAAGCAGTGGACTTAGTTACTCTTCTCTTGAAGCTCCTCACTCCAGGTAAGAAGCTCCTGAGAAGGTATTATCAGTTTTGAAGCTCTGCTCTTTCAGCTACATAGAGACCCACATTCTCTCTCATGAGAATCCTGGAGGTCAGGGACAGTAGTGCAATGAGGAAGAACTGAGTTAAGTCATCATCAAGCAGGTGAGACCTATGCAGGAAGGCTCAGTGACTTAGACCAACTATTTAATCCCCTAATCCCCAAGTAAGGAAGACAATCTACTTGCCCTGCCTGTCTCTTAGGGCTGGGAGAAAATCCAGGAGGAACAGACAGCAGAGCACAGGGAAGCAATGGAAACCAGTATTTGTTGTTGTTGTTTTATAAAGTTATCTCTCTTCTTTCTTGATCCTGAGTGGAAAACATTCTGGAAATGAAACACCAACAGAGTTTTCATAAAATTCGTGCCTAGAATATTTCAAAACAATGTGCAATCTTCAGGCATCATGCTGCCTGAAGGCAGAGGGATCAACCGATGACCTTTTGGGGTCTTCTGCAGTATGCAGCCTCTCTGAACTTGGGAGCGAGAGCTGGGGAACAGGACAGTGTGAAGGAAATCTTGTTCACACCTGCCTGGTCTGGGGACAGTCTGATAAAAGATGAGGCCACATTGGAGAAGTCAGGAAATATCTTGAAGTTTTCTTCTTTTCCATTCATTTTGTATCCTGGCTCCATGTGCTGAGGGAGCAGGAGCTCGGATTTCACAAACAGGGTCTGAGGAGGCAGGAAGCTCACTGGCTGTGTGCCCCGTTTTCTTCCCTCACTTGCCCACATCTTACAAATCTCTTTCATCCCTTTCCTTTCTGGTTTCTTACCCCGTTGCCTCTGGCACTGTAAAATCTTGGGAGGCCCTAGAGCCAAGTTTATTTGGGTTGAATAAACAATGAGATGAGGTTTTATTTTCTTGTTTCTGCATTGAATTGGAGGAAGGGGAGCTACAATGTGAAGCTGGCCACTTGGGAAGCCATTACATAATTCTGCTATTCCTCCAGGAAGAGTTATTAACAACCCTTATTTATAATACATCAGCAAGATGTTGAGGTAAACCAGAAGGTTGCTTCATACAAGAAAATAGAGTTTCCAAGCACAGTGGCTCAAACCTGTAATTCCAACTTCGTGAGGCCAAGGTGGGAGGATCGTTTGAGCTCAGGAGTTAAAGACTACCCTGGGCAACATAGGAGATCCCATCTCTACAAAAAAATTAAAAAATTAGCCAGGTATGGTGTCATCTGCCTATAGTCCCAGCTCCTTGGGAAACTGAGGTGGGAAAACCACCTGGAGGTTGAGGCTGCAGAGAGCCATGATTCAGCCACAGCACTCCAACCTGGGCAAACAGCGAGCCCCTATGTCCAAAAGCAAAGAAACCAAAAATAAAGAAAGATAGGCAAATTGAATGAAATGAGCCGAACATCCAAATTTGGGGCTGAACACTTCTCTCCTTTTGCCCAACCAGTTATTTGGAGCAGCCACCCTGGACTACCTCCTTTGTCCCTTTTTCTGAATAGAAACACTGCCTTTGAAATGGATCACTTTGACCTCCTTGATCATTGCAGCTACAACATAACACGCTTATTTCTTTCAAAACGCTCATCGAAGTGACTTGGGAGGTGCCTCTGAGTACATAATTTCTTATTAGTCATATGTGGTTAAAAATCATTGTTTAAATAATTTTACAATTAACAGTAATTTATTAATCAAAGACTCAAAGGGTTAAGGATACATCCAGCGATGATCCCACCTGCAGTTTTTCCACTGTGCCTTGGGATACCAGAGATTGTTATGAGTATGTAGATCCTAAGTGGTTTTGTTTCTGTTCGCACATTTGTGATGACGGAATAAAAAGCAAAGAAGCTGAAGGAAGCCTAAAAGAGATGACATGTGTGTACGAGGATGGATGTACCAGGTAGCTGCATTGAACTGACTTACCTGCGACTCAGAGAAAAACTTCCAAAAACACAGCAGGATCAGAGGTGAGCTATCATACAAAATACTAGACAAGATAAAATAATCGGCATGCCTCACTCCATCCCCATCCCCTTACTCCCCTGAGCTTCTTCATTTCATGACAGGGAAATCGTCCAAGAAACAGTAAATTGGATGAAATACCCAATATATAGTTTTTTCAGACAGGACAAACCTCTCCACAATTCTTGCCACACTACCTGAAGAATTTTCAGTAGAACTGATCTGCTATAAAGTTCACTAGTCTCCATTCTGTTTTCAGGGTAAAAGCTGAGTATCTGTTTTCCAAATATTTATGTTACATCAGATAATTGACTATAGACAGAAGTCCTAAGAGCCGAAGTGAAGTTTTGAGCCATTTTAAAAAGTATAATCCCAGTTAGGAAACTGCCCTTTAAGGGTGATGGTGGCCTGGTTAAAGTCTTCTTAACCAGAGAGGAAGTGGGAAGGCCCAGACCAGAGCGCTAGTTTGAGTTCTTCTACAGGCTAACACATGGGCAAGTCCCTGGTGCCTCAAATGATTTCCTTAACAGCGATGAGAGACAACGGAGGCTTGGACTTGAGTGTCCATAAGGTCTCTTCTTCTTCTAACATTCTATGCTTCCAGAAAACCTAGAAGGCCTAGAGATCTTGTTATTTTTGTGTGGAAAAAACAAGGAGAGCAATTGATTGCTATTGTATTGGTTCAATCTCCACAGCTTTTTGAGAGCCTTTCAAAAGTTCTGTCATCTCCTTGGCTAAGGAAATACACAAATGGCATGCCCTGAGCCTCTGCTCCAATTTAGTCCCATGTGTCCCTAGAGTCTTCTGCAGAGACCTCTATTAATGTCTCCTCCATTTGTCCAATACTAATGATGGTAATGATAATGATAATGTAATTATCCCAGTTTATTGATGTCAAGTGCATGTTGATTACAAATGGAACAGGAAGTATTTACTTGCCTCCTGCTTTTCCAAGCTGGTTGTGAAATCAGAGCCCAGCTTTGGAGCAAGCATGAAGCCTGCACCTTTCATAATTGTGATGGGATCCAGATGTGGCTCTGTCCCGTGAAGGCAAGTGATGAAAGCAGTAAATGGGTCCCATGCACATATGCTCTGCTCAGGTGGGGTTCACCCCCAGCTCCCTCTCTGTGAGACAATCCTGTTCTGCATTTCCTCCAATTAACTCAGATGATGTAAAAGGTTGAAATACATCCCCCCCAGCAGCTTGCACATAGTAGGTGTTTGGTTTACATTCATTCATTTATATTCCAGTGAGGGCAGAGTATCCCACTGAAAGCAACCTGAAGGCAGCTGAATATGTGGTACTCTTGCAGTGATACTAGGTGAGGCACAAATATATTGATATAAGAACAAGCCATTTGCAGGAAGCCAACACTACAGTGAAGGAGGGGTTTTTTGGAAGAACCATTGCAGACTGCTGAGGATTGAGCCACAGGAAGGGTGAAAAGAACAGGAGAGTCAAAGAATAAAGAATACCTCGTCCTGGAAGCCAGGAGGTCAGAGTATCAGGCAGGGAAAGATGTTCTTGTCACAGTGCTCCAAGGTATTTCTTGCTATCTAAAGTCCTGCAGTTCTTACTCTCCCATTATATCCCTTTGTGGGTGGGGTAGGATGGGCTTTCTGTTTTTTATTTTTCTCACCATTCCCTGTCCCTTTCTCTTTACCCCCACAACCATCCAAAACTATGAAGTATATTTATGCAATGTTAAGCTCATTGTTTAAAAAATATTTTTGTTTCCTCACCTGAATAGAATAAGAAAAAGTTGTGTTTTTGTGAGGTCTATGGACAGGCAGATCTTCAATAAATTTTTATGAGCACACAACCTTCATGATAATGGAGACAAGTGGCATCCTTAACACAGTGTAGGAACAAGCACTCCTAGACAGTAATTAACAAAAAAAATTATTTTTTAAGCCTAAAAAAGTAAGACATTTAAACAGCCTCGTATCAATCATAGAGGCCAAATTTTTCTATAATTTTAAAGTGGCCTAATTTGAAAACCATACTCTATTGGGATCTGAACTTTTTAAATTGTGATTTTCATTTTTGCTCGAATGTCCTAGGGTATTTTAACACTGTATGTGTAAACTGCATATGGTTTTCATTTTTAAATAAAAATCTATGGTGTTTGTATTTGTTTTAGAGACAGAGCCTTCCTCTGTCACCCAGGCTCAGCTACAATGGTGCAATCAGAGCCTGCTACAACCTCCAGCTCCTGGACTAAAGTGATCTTCCTGCCTTAGCCTCCTGAGTCGCTACAACTACAGGTGCACACCACCAACCTGGTTAATTGCTTTATTTTTGTAGAGACAGGGTTTCAATATGCTGCTCAAGCTGGTCCTGAGCTGCTGGCCTCAAGCAATCTTCCCATCTTTGTCTCCCAAAGCACTGAGATTACAAGCACGAGCCATCGCGCCCAGGCTTTAATGTAAAACTATGTTTTTTGAAGGTTAATTGCAATGTGTAGGTTATTAGCAGGAAATGAAATGATTCATATACAGTAACTGAATATCCTGAACAATTATAGCTGATTTGGTCAAGAGCCAATTTAAAAAATTTTTAAGCTTAAAAATGAAAAGACAAACTTTTTTTTCCTATTACACAAATACACATGTTCATTGTACAAAATTTAGAAGATGCAGACAAATTTTAAAAATCCCTAACCTCATGTTTTATAAATGAAAACCATATTTAATAATATAATGATGCATTGGAGAATGAAAAGAGTGCTAAGTGATCAGTCTCCTGGACAACAGGCCTAAATGGGCTGTTCTGAGAAAACTGGCAATCTGTATATCCTATTCATTATACACCTACTATTCCACAAATGGGGTTGGTGTGAGAAAAACTTCAGTGAGGAAAAAAAAACTTCCTGTTCTCATGGAGCTTACATTCTAGACTTAACAATGACCACAGTTAACTTTGGGGCTAGTATTGTTCTAGTTGTATAAATGGATATATTATTTTCTTTTTCTTTCTTCAAGTAAAGACATTGTGCTTTCATCACTTTATGAGAACCTTTCAAATCTACTATATGCCTTCCTGACTTCTTATATAGAGACCTTCGATCTCATTTTGCATTTTCTGAGGCAGTAAACTGATAAGTTGGAATGGAGAGTAAACCAAGAGCTGGTGCCCAGAATTCATGCCTGTTCTTCCACCATCGGGCCATGAGATTTTGGCCTGATAAGTCTTTCTCTGGCCACAGCTTCTTCATCTGCAAAATTAGGCCAGGATGATATCCAAAATACCTTGAAGTTTTAAATATGCGACTGTTTACTTCAGCAATTTCCTTCTAATTAATATATGCCAAATTTGGAAAAGTGGGTAAAATCCTGTGATTTTTCTGAGAAAAATAAGAAGAAAGAAAATATTTCTGCATAAGTTATACTTTATAATGATGAATACAATACTTGTATGATGGACATGTTAATATTTTGAATGTATCTATGTGATAAATATATGTTAGGGAAGCTTTATGTCCCCAAATGTTTGTTGAATGCTTGAATGAAAATGTATTTATTAAATTATCCAATAGGATAATTTTTTAAGTAAAATGATCAACAGTTTCAGATAATTGCAGCTCATGAACTCTGAGGACAGGCAGTTCTATTCTCAAGAGCAAGCACAAGGTGTTTTTCTGCCTCTGGGAGCATAGCAAAGATGTGATATTGTCTTTGCTTATGATGTTTTAATCTCAACTCTAGTGAACAAGTTCCTTTCTTCTGAGTCTTCACAGAGAGGATGTAAAATTCCACATGCTGTTTACTCCTTTGTCCATGTTTTTGGCCGATTACTCATATGCTGCAAAAATGAAGAGACGCTGGATTCCATGCAGTTCAGCAGATTGTAGCTCCATTAGTTACATTACAAATACCTCATAAATTGAAAATTCAAAAATAGCACATTTATAGCTATTTATCCATAAGCTTTCCTTTGCATTTAATGAAACATACTTTTACAATAAGACAATATTTTATAGTACTAAGTTAAATTGATTTTAAACCTCTAAAGATCAAACTAAATGTATGTATATATTTTAATCTTCCTCAAATTCATATTTTCAGTCAACAATGAAAATAAATGGTTTCTTGTAGAATTGTTGTAAATATTCATTTTTTAAAATGCTGTAATTTTGCCTGGTTCTCAGCCTGTTCTATAATGTGTTTATCAGGATTTCACTGATAGTCTGCCATTCGGGCTACTGTAGGCCTGGAATTCTCTAGTGAAGAACTGAGTGTCCGTATCTACAGGGCCTGGCAGGTAACCAGAGGAGGGAGGGGGAAATCCAGGGAATTTAAGGTACCATGTAATAGAGACACTCTCACCTTGCAGGAATGAGGGCCCAGGGGCACCAGGTCTTCTGAAAAGCCAGAGACATGGGTTATAATCACATACAAATTTTAAATGTCAACTAATCTTTAAAATACACTGTACAATCTACTCCTCACCCAGCGACCCCCAAAAATTGTGGTCCAGGATCAGCCAGTGGGTTCCAGGGGATAACCATTATCCTCAGGTACCCAGCAAAGGGTAAAACCAGGCCAGCAGACATCAACAGAAATGGAAAGTCATAATACTATTTAATACCTGTGTGAGGAGGTTTGATGGTTAACACTGAATGTCAACTTGATTGGATTGAAGGATGTAAAGTGTTTTTCCTAGGTGTGTTTGTCAGGGTGTTGCCAAAAGAGATTAACATTTGAGTCAGTAAACTGGGAGACAAAGACCCACCCTCAATCTGGGTGGGCATCACCTAATCAGCTGCCAGTTTGGCTAGAATAAAGCAGGAGATGTGCTGAGTCTTCTGGCCTTCATCTTTCTCTTGTGCTGGATGCTTCCTGCTCTCAAACCTCAGATGCTGTATTTCAGATTTTGGACTCTTGGACTTATACCAGTGGTTTGCCAGAGGCTCGCAGACCTTTGGCCACAGACTGAAGGCTGCACTGTCAGTTTCTCTACTTTTGAGTTTCTGGGACTTGGACTAGCTTCCTGGCTCCTCAACTTGCAGACAGTCTATTGTGGGACACCTTGTGACCGTGAGTCAATTCTCCTAATAAACTCCCCTTCATATATACACCTATCCTATTAGTTCTATCCATTTAGCGAACCCCCTGACTAGTACAGCAGGGCTCTAGCCTGTACTAGTACTCGTATAGGCTCACAGATGGTACATGGAGACGTGAGAGAGGGTTAGAGGCAGAATCATGTTGTAGTTACCCTGGACTTGGGACTTAAAAGAGGAGGAGGACTCAAAATGGTGGTGAGAGAAGGGCACTTGCTTTGTTTTCTGAGATGAATGACACTCTGATTCATAGGTGGGTCACTGCAGAAGGGACGTCTCTTCTCTGGCAACAGCTTTAAGCAGGGCAGTGGTGTGGGGCAAAGGCAGAATTTGGCCTTTTTTCAGTTAAAGGGGAGGAGGGAGATGATTGATGAATGAGCCTCACTCTTGGAATGAAAGGATGTAGCCTGCAGCCTGTGAGACTGAGGGACTGCTGGCACCACCCTAGGGAGACTTCTAGAACCAGTTAAGAAATACTTGGGATGGAGGTGGGGGGAGGTGTGGGGGTGGAGGTGGGGGTGCCGAGAAAGCAGGAAATAAATACCAAGGGAACTCTGTAATCATTTTGGAAGCTCTGTGATTTTTCCATGCTTATTACTCCTGTTACCACCTCTGTCCATGTACTTTAAAAACCCATAAAAAGAAGCAAGCATGTATGTTTATTTTGAAGGCCATCAAAAGGAAGCCGAGAGCTATGAGGACTCTGGGCAACTCTTCTACTGGGCTTGGGAAGTGGCATCAACGAAGAGACAGTCTGGAGACTGGAGAAATTTGGGAATCAGTTGTGAGGTGGGGTGAAGAGCTAAGCTGGGAGGGAGGGTAGAGCCCCAGCCCTGAAATGGCAGAAGGCAGTGATAGAAACCCCTACAGGAGACCACCACTCTGCTCTCATGGTGCCAGACAAAATACAGGATGCCCAGTTAAGTTTCAATTTCAGACAAACAACAGCAACTTTGGTTTAATTATGCTCCACATAATATTGGGGATCTACTAAGAAACAATGTGTTGTTTCTCTGAAATTCAAATACAATTAGGCATTCTATAAGTTTATTTGCTAACTCTGGCATCCTTGTTCCCATTTTTTTTGCCAGTCCTTCAAGCTCACTGCACCACAGTGTGATCAGGGGCTGCATCAGCCCCATTCAGGAGAGGAGGATGGTCCAGAAAGCAGCCAGCTGTTTTTGAAATGGACTGCTACCAGAGGTCCACAGGCTCCAGGACAGAATCCTCACCTAGGCTAAGAGGTGCTCTATGGGAGAAGAATGCTTCCAACCTTGCAGTCAGACACTCATTGACTCAATTCCTAGATGTGTAATCCTCAGCAAGTTGTATGATACCACTGAGACACCATTTTCTCATCTATAAAATGGAGAAAATGATACCCCCTACTGTGAAAATGTTAAATGGCATTCCTGGCACAGTGCCAAGATAAATTCCTTGCTAACATGATAGGGATAGTTTCTACTATTCTGTTCATAGGGTACACTTCTCTTTAGAACACACTCCCTTGGGTAATGCTCAACAACAATAATACAACAGCCCCAGTGCCTTCCACTGGACATTCCAAGGCGTGTTTTGAACTCATCTTGTTCCCTTGAAGTTCCTGGAGTTTGTTAGCAGATACAAGTGGTATGGAATAAGTCCATACCTCTCAAAAAGCACTATAATGTAGGACCTGCTTGGTCATTTCCCTAGAACAGAGCCAAGAAAGCACCTGACTCCTCACCCACATAGACCAGGGAGAGACTCAAAGCATCACTGAGTCTCATAGTTGTAACACCTCACGCAAAGAAGTGTGGACATTCTTATGGCTAAACCGAAATCTAAGATGGGTGGGCAGGTAGCCTGCTTCCTCCCTACATTCCTCTAATAACCTCAGATTCCCCAAGATTAAGTGTGTTGTCAAAGAATTTCAAGGCACACAAAGGTGAAGCTTGGCATTTGCAAAGGAGAAATTACCTTTAGCTTGTTTTACTAAAAATCTGGTTTTCTTACATCTGTTCATCTTTATCTGGATGACTGTGTTACAAAAACACACAAATTATCAGATTTTTAGCTGCATTTCCTTGGCTCTAATTTTAGTGGGAACCAAGAGAAGCTCATCTGGAGACGGAGGGCAGTCGACTGCAGGCGGGTGATGATGGGAGCCATCTAAGATACTCAGACTTGTGTTCCTGTGTTCCATCCACAGCGTACTAAGGAAACCCAAGCTGTTGCCAACTTTTCTTCCACTCTCATATGTTAAGAGGGAGTTCCCAGATTGATCATCAAAAAATGCAGAAAGAACAGAAGCCCAATAATACCAGTACTTTCTTTCTCTCTGTAAGACCATGTCACAGAGTAGTGGCGTTGCAGAAAGACACCCCATGAGGCCTATTCCTGACTTTGTTCTGTGAGACCTCAGGAAAACACCAGTGTTATCACTCATCTGCAAAATGAGACTCCAATAATCTCTGTTGTGCCTACTGCAATGGTTGTGGCGAGGATCAAATGAGATAATGTATGTGAAATGCTGATGTGCCCCAGAAATCCACCCTCAACTTTCTTTTTTAATCTGCTGTCTCTGTACATCAACTTGTCACCATTATGAATGATAGGCTGCTACATGACTGATTGATCAGTTGTATTTCCCACTGCCTAATGGATTTCCAGTATCTTATGGCCAATAAATTAAAAATGAACCCATTCAGACCTGCCTCTCATGCTCATGATGCATCCAGACTGAGCAAGGATCTTGAATAGTCCCCCACACCAATAGCACTGCATTTCCCACACCAGATTTCTCCAGGCTCTAAAGAAAGAACATGGACAACTGTTACCTTAAAAATATCCAGTATCTTGGATGGTGCAGGGGCATCATCCATCAGCTCTTGTAAGTGTGCCGACACACACCAACCACACAGGGCTCATTCTCAGCAAGGCTCCTTACAACAACCACCAAACACACGCTAGAATCCTGTGATAGTAATACCTGGACTTGGAGGATGGACCAGAAATTCTGTCTCTTGTTTCATGAAAGAAAAAAGGCTCTGGATTTAAGGACAACCAATTAAAAAAAACTGACAGGTTAACTAAAACTGCATGTGTTTTCCTATTCTAGTATCTTGCATTCCTTCTGATGAGGAACAAACAGCTAATGCTGAACACAAAAACCTTGTAGGTGTTTGTATTGTGACTCTCTAAGTGGTATAAGCAGGACTAGCCAGAAAGTTATGCTATTTGAGGGGAGTATATAAGATGTACAATGAGGCAAGGATTCTGTTTAATACCCTACAGAATTCCCAGTATTGACAACAATTTCAAGAACATAGTAGGTGGTGAGAAAATATTTTTGAATGAATAAATGAGGGTAATGTGTTCAAACTGGACCACTAGGTTCACGAAACACTGCAGATTTGATGTTCACAAATGTTACATTCCATCTTGAGATTCACAGTTGGGCTGGTGGTATTCTCATGGACTGCAAAACTATATTGCCTAGTTTACAAATTACTCTCAAACTCCTACATAAACTCATAACTCTACTGTTGAACAGTTTTCAAGGTTAAAATTCCCCCACTATAAGCCTTGTAGCTTTCATGTCTTAATGTTTATTTTCTGTGGTTTATGAGGAGCCATTTCAAAGATAATGGTAACCAGTTATTCTTTGCCTCCTCGAAAGATAATTAAGAGCCAAGAGACAAATTGAATCTTGGCATTTGAATTGACAGCAGGAGATAAATATTTCCCTAAATGTTTGAATGTTAAATTGTAAGGTAAGTTGCCTTATCTGGAGCCCTTGACAGAATATAGACTCTGTTATCATTGTTACAGGGTAACTGGGTATAAACTGTTGCCTGAAGAAAGGATGCAGAGATATAGCAAGGAAGGCAAATACATAGCAAGCATAATGCCACTGCTTTTTCCACACCCACAGCAGACATCACTAATTGACTCCAGCACTCTTCTCACTATGCTCAAGCAATTCTTATTAACACAATGTTTCCAGTAGCCATTACCAATCGATCACAGAGTCGCATGTAAGAATTAGCCATTTAACAGATATTTATTTAGTGCTGGCAATATGCCTGGTACTGGGGATTTACAATGAATAAAACAAGCAAAAATGTCTATCGTCCTAGAGCTTTTATTACTGTACGGGGCAGGGTCAGTAATGAAGATAAGTAAGTTAAATGATAGCATATTAGGTGGTAACAAGTGCAGAGGAGAAAAGTAAATCAGGAAAGGGGGATAGAGACTGTTGGGAAGAGAGAGGTTATACTGTGAAATAAGTAGCTAAGGATATTACCATTTTCTGAGTAATGAATTATCCCTGAGTTTAGTGGTTTAAAACAACAGTGCTATGATTTCTGTGGATCGTAAATTAAGGAACAGCTTAGCTGGATGGTTCTGGGTTGAGTCCTTCCTAAGTTTGCAGTCAAGATGTCAGCTGGGGCTACAGTCATCCGAAGGCCTGAATGTGGCTGAAGAATCAACTTCTAAGACATCTTACTCTCTTGGTCGTTGGGAGGAGATCTCAGTTCCTTATGACATGGGCCTGTCCAAGGAACTGCTCATATCTCCTCCCAACACAGCAGCTGGCTCCCCCTACAGTGGGTGACCCAAGAGGGCAAAGAGGAAGCAATGGCGTATTTTGTGACCTAGCACTGGAAGTCACTTTCTGTCCTATCTGTCACTTCTCACTGGCTACACAAATCAATCCTGTTCAGGGAGGGTACTATGTCCTAGCATGATGCCAGGAGGCAGCTATCATTGAAGCCATCCTGGAGATTGGCAGTTACACCAGGGAAGGAGATAAAAGATTGTGTTTGAAGGTAACTGGGGCCGCAACCTCTTAACAGTGAGAATTAAAAATGTAAAGACGCTGAAGCCAGTATTTGCTTGGCTAGCAAATAAGAACTAGCAGAGCAGTAACATGATCTGACTCACATTTAAACAGGACCTTTCTGATTACTACATTGAGAATAGACTGAAAGCGAAGAAGGGTAGAAGCAGGAAGACAAATTAAGAAGCTATTATAACAATCCAGACAAGAGGTGTTGAGAGCTTGAATGAAGGAGTAGCAGTGAATGTGGTGAAGGTGAAATAGGCAAGATGGGAGTCAAATTAAGCTTTTTTTGCAAGGTGTTGTTGAGTTGCAAACAGGAGCTCAGTTTGAGACATGCGAAGTTTGGATGTCAGTTGATAATAGAATTTAGAGCTAAAGAAAGAGTAACAGGTTAGAGTTATAAATGCTAGAACATACAGATATTGAGAACTATGAAATTGAATGAAATCACTGAGAGTGTAGCTACACAAGAGAGGAATTCCAGAAACTGAGCTTTTAAACACCCAACATTGGGATGTTAGGGAGATGAGAAGGTACTGGCTCAGAGACTGAAGAAGAATGGCCAGGAGCTGAGGAAATGTGGTACACTGGCAGCCAGTGAAGACAGGTTTACTGCGATACAGGAGTATTCAACTTGTCAGCTATTGACTCACCAAGGAAGAGAAGAACTGAGAATTCCCCACTGGATCTATCAACACGGAGGCCATTGATTATTTTGACAATACAGTTTTAATGGAGTAATGGGGTGAATGCTTGATTGAAGGAAATTCAAGAGCAATGGGAGAAGGGAAATTGAAGACAGCAAGTATACTCATGCTGTTTGAGAAACATGAGGAATTGGCTGTAAAGGGAAGGAGAGGAGTAACCAGAGAGGGAAATGGTGTCAGGAGAAATGCCTCTTTGCCATCCAGGTTGTCATACATATGAGAGTGGTGGTACAGAAAGAGGTCAGGGGCACAGGCTCTGGCATGTGCTCATTTTGAACCCTGGCCTCACATCTTACTACTTTTGTGAACTTGGGCAAGTCCCTTAACCTCTATGTGCTTGGTTTATCTGCCACATGGAGATGCCAACAGTACCTCTTCATAAGGTAAAGAGTGGATAGGCTGCCATATGTAGTATGCAAAACAGTTTTCGGAATACGGTAGACACTCAAATAAGTGGTAGTTAAGTTTGTTCATGAGGAAAATGATGATGTGATGGGCCCAGGTACATTTCCATACTCCTAGAAGCACCGAACACACCAAAGGAGACAAGTTTCCCCACTAATATGTAAGCTGCTGTCATAGTCATCATTCCTCACACTGGAGGGTTTGACATAGAAATGTGCTAGCAACTGAGCCCAGTGAGGACCCAACAAGGAGGACGAGGCTAGATGGCAGGTTTCAGCAGCTCTGCAGGTCCTGCTCAATGCTGACATACACAACATTTTTGGATCAGGCACTGCTTGAGGGACAATAGTTTTGTGGCAGAACATTTTGTTTATATCTCCTCATTTCCTGAGGATCCTCCCTGGAACAAGGGATTTTACTTTCTTCTCTTTTGTCCTAGCTGGCATAGGAGATGCTCATTGGAAGATTCAAAAACAATTCCAGCTTACAGAAAATATCCAGCTTACAATTTTATCTGATGGCCTTTAGAAAGCGTAGATTCCTTAAGTGAAAGGGCACTGAGGCAGAGAAGAGTCAACAATTTTCATCAAAAGGTTTTTAAAACTGCCTGAAGGATTCTTAAAATTTTTACTGGATTCCTACTGAATTCCTATTAAAAAACTCTAAATTTTGTAATACTTATTTTTAAAACAAACTCTTTCCCACATTCATTTCCTCACCTGGTTTTCTCGCTTCACTAAAGACAAATATTTTTAAAAGATGAAATGTACATTCACTGATTTACTAACTTTTTTTTTTTTTGAGATGGAGTCTCAGTCTGTCGCCCAGGCTGGAGTGCAGTGGTATGATCTCAGCTCACTGTAACCTCTGCCTCTCGGGTTCAAGTGATTCTCGTGCCTCAGCCTCCTAAGTAGCTGCGACTACCGGCACCCGCCACCACGCCCAGCTAATTTTTGTATTTTTAGTAGAGATGGGGTTTCACCATATTGGCCAGGCTGGTCTCAAACTCCTGACCAGCCTGTCATGAGTTCCACCTTTGTGATCCACCCACCTTGGCCTCCCAAAGTGCTGAGATTACAAGTGTGAGCCACCGTGTCCAGCTGATTTACTGATTTTTAAAAATCTCCATGGATATGGAGTAGCCATACAATTTGCTACTCAAACTCAGACCCTTTTAATTAAAAGGAGACATTTTTAATAATATGTAGGGAAAACAGACAAAAACTGGGTTTGTCCTGAGTAAACCAGAGCCTGTATGTGGCAAGCCGGGATACTTAAAACTTCCTAATTATCCAAAGCTTTCACGAGAAAGAAGGGCTTCCCATAGAGATAAATTAAATATTGAATTTAAGAGAATTATACTAAGGCTTAGTTGATTTAGGACCTCACGATCATTAAAAACTCCTTTCAGAAATCATTGAAAAGACCTTTTTCTAATACCTACCACTCTGATATTGTTTCAAGAAGCCTTAACATGTAGTCAGACATCAGATGTTTTAGATCAGGAGGAGTAGCCCCCCATCCAGTAGTGGGACCTCCCCACAGAACTGGTCCTCAGGGCTCCATCCCTCTAAACATGAACATCCTCCTCACGCTAAGCCTGAATTCAGAGTCACCCCTAACCACATAGGAACTCACCTAAGAAGAATGGATGACCAGAACTTTGTCCCTTCCGGGATTTAAGTGCTGTTTATCAGTAAGAAGGATGTAGGGAGAAGCAGATGCCTCTATTTCGAGACTGCTTTGACTTCAGTGTGTTTACTGCTGAGATTAATTGCACGCTCCTGGACCAAATGGGCAAAGCCTGAATCACAATGTAAACCTTTGGAGGTATGAACAACCTCATCCTGATCAAAGATGGCCTTCCCCTAGTCACCATTATGATATTATTCAAATACTGAATGGCTCTACGGTGTACAGAGGCTGATGTGGCGAAGTCTGCTCTACCATGTCATTGTGATTTACTTACTGCTTCTGGCCACACCTAAGCCTGGTCTAGCCTGGCTTGGAGTCATTGAGTTTAGCATTTCATTTCAGGCCAATGCAGAGGAACTTACCTTGCAAGCTCAGAGACAGAGATGTCAATGTGAAATAGGAAATAGGACAGAACACTAGTACTATTGGATCAGGAAGCTCCAAGACAATTAAGGTTGTCCACTGATTCCTCAAGTCCACTGGACCCTAATCACACCTCATTCCTCACTTCTCTACTGCGACAGCACAACATAGTTGAGATCCCCAGGAAAGAAAACAAATTCACTTAATCCTTGCTGAGCCTTTAACATTTCAACCACTGAAAAGTTTCCTCAAATCTTTTCTTCTTTGGGTTTACCATGTAACTTCTCCAGACAACCATCTAAAATAGCGTTCTTCAAATCTGTGATTCATAAACCACCTACATTAGAGTTTCCTGAGCTACTTATTGAAAAATGCAAAGTCTAAGATCCTTCTGAATGAGAGTCTCCGGCAGGGGTGGTCAGAAATATATTTCAAGCAAACTTTCTGAATGATTCTGACATATAGTAACATCGAAAAACCACTAATCTGGAGCTAGTGTAGTGATTCTCAACCTTGGCTGCACAGAGTCATCTGAAGAACTTCTAAAAGCCCCAAAAGCCGCAGACCAATCAAATCAAAATGCCTGGGGACAGAATTCATCTTTCAAAAGCTTCCCGGGTGGTTTCAATGTATGGTCAAGGTAGAAACCTCTGCAATAGAACCATCGTTCTTAGAAGATGATGAGGCTACAATGTCACAGGAGGATGGCATTTAGAAACCGGACTGCATTCAAGGACAACTCCTCTGCGTGACTGGGGGAACTGGGGAGGTCTAGGCCAGTGTCACTTCAAGTGTGGTCTGCAGGCCACTGCTCGTCATGAGTTTTTATTTAATGACCCACAAGGAGCTTTTGCCATCACGTAAAACAATCATTTGTTGAGTTTGTTGTTGTACCAAGACTTCCTTATAAAGCCAACAGTATATTGATATATGTTCTGATCCAAGTACCTTATCTCATCATGGATCAACAACAAACAGTTGTGGCTAGGCACTTTGAGCAGCACTGGTCTAGACCAAATGCCCAGGCATGGGGATAGCACCTCAAGGGTTCCCACAGCAAAGAACTCCAGCCACTGAGTCCTAGAGCAGCTGAGGCTAATCTGGAAACAAAGCCCTCACAGGGCACAGCATGCTCATCTAACTGCTGATACACTGTTCATAAGGACAATGTGCTGGGCACAAAGAAGGGCTCAGAGAGACCTTTCATGAAGCCCAAACATGAAGTGACAGTCTTGGCGGAAGCCCTTTGGCCCCAAACTCAGTGCCTCTTAATTCATCATCCAGTGCGGACAATAGGGAGGCGACAAAACTGCCTGACCAAGGGCCAGAGTAACCCATGGATGGGTTCAGGGCCTCAGGGCACAGAGAACCTGCTATTGTAATGAGTCTCTCAGATACAAGAGAGAGAAAATCAACCAAATCTCACCTAAAACAGACAATTTATTAGTTTGTCTCAGGCTTTTCTCATTTAATGGCAATTATAGCCACGGGCAGCAGGGGGCTGACACTATCCCAGCTTAGCAACTGTAGCAGAATGATAGCCATACCTCTTTACCCATAGTTACAGCCAAAGTGCAGGGACTGCCCCCTTCCTGATCCAGACTGGGTTATGCCCTCATCTTTAAGATCTTAGCAATAGAAGGGAGAAGGGATTCTGGGCAGGCAAAAATAATAGCTGCCCCCTACAAAAGCCTCTCAGAATGGCCAGCTGTGTATGCTATAATACAAACAAGCCTGACCCGTACCTGCCAGCACCACCATGCCTCCACCTTGGCCAGCGCATCTGTCTTTACAAACAGGTGGAGGCACCCAGGTCAATAACCAACCCAGAAAAATCACAGCACCTACTTCTGTACCTTACTTGTTTTGGAGACATCATCCAAAATAAACTTTCTAAGGGACTTATTCCACTTACTGCTTCTCCAAAACCCAGCGAAATAATCTAATTTATTCTCATTTGTTCATTTACTCATTTATTCATGTTTCATTCAACAAACATTTACTGAGTGTTGACAATGCTGATAGTTGGAGATACCCAGACAGATAAGGCATACTGCCCTCTTTTAAAACTTGGCTGCATGAGTTATGTCCCTATGGATGCAATTGTCTTTTCGAATTTCTCTCTTCTTTCAGGCCTGGAACAGAAACTGGGAGAAAAAAGTGAAAGCTTCATAGGGGGTCTCTATCCTGAAAATGAGAAAGATCTTGTCACTAGATTCTCTTCAGCCAAAAATGAGATAATCCACCTCTATGCTGTTAAGGAAAATCCCTTCCTATAAGCTTTCCAGGGAAATGTAAGCTGGATCTGGATATGAGAATTCCTCCTCAGTACTGCTTAGCCAAATGTGATTTTTACAACTGCTTCCTAAAAAATGTTTTAGAAATTGTACTGAAAAAGGTTCACATTCTTTGACAAAATACAGCCTTTTAAAGTGTAGACTCATGAAAGATTTAGGGACAAAGATTCCATCTATAAACTTTGAATTTCTGTATTGGACTTGATCTGCCACAAAAAAATGGCAGTAGAGTTACTAAGCATGGAGACCGTAAAGATGGTCCCACCTCCTATCCATCTGCAATGGATGGTGGCATGTGAAGTTGGGGTGAGGCATTCCTGGGACCAGAACTTGCTTTTTTCTATTGTACTTTGGGCTCTGAGGTACATGGGCACATCCTGCATCCTGCAGGATTGTTGCATAGGTACATACACGCCAGGGTGGTTTGCTGTGTCCTTTCTATCTATTAATTTGGCCATACCTAGGAAACTGCATCAGAAAAGGGATCCCTAGGAATCTTGGGAGAGTTAGCGCCTCCATTCCCACAATGACTCAACTGGATATGACTTTAGTTAAAGCCAGTACCCTGGGCTATATGTGCAAGATGCTTATCCCTGTAGATATAGTGCCTGTTTGTCCCCATTTGCCCAGGGCAGTTTTGGTTCATGCCTGCCATCCCAGCATAATTAATGGCAACTTTCACTGTTAGAAGAATTCCAATTTAGACAGTGTATCATATGACCACATAGAAAGCTTGCTCCAAGTCCTAAAACCCCTTTTATCACCAGCCTCCAGCATGAACTTCCCCAAGGCAAGCAATATGGCAAGGGTATGTCTGCATCTACCCCAGCATTCTAGCACCAAGCCTGCCATATGGAAAGTAGGCACTCAGAAGCTGCAGATTGGATAAATGAATGAATGCATGAGTTTAGTTTGGAATATGGTAATTACAAAGAAATGCATTCATTTACGGCATGCCGATCACTGAACTTGTATATTTAGGAGTTCTTCTTGTCACTTCTGCCTCCCCTCCACACCTCTCATAAAGAGAGACTGTGATGCCAGAAGGCCAGAACATCGCCAGGGTGAGATGTGCCAGACTCACAGGAAGCAGCAGTGACCTGGCAGAAAGTATGCAAGGCAAAGGTGAAAATGTCACTGTGCTGGCTTGGCACCTCAGAGATGAAGCCACTACTTTTTGGTGGATACCAGTTACAGGCAGCTGAGGAACATACATTCTCTGGATTCTAGAGCAAGTAGTTTTGTAAAGGGTGTGTATGTGTGGAGAGTGGGAGGCGGGAGGTTGTGCAGATGTAAGGGAAAACCAGAGAGAAAATTACTGTAAAAAAAAATCTTTGTTAAGTAGCAAAACCAGCAGCTGGACCAGATTAGCTGTTCCCTTCTCTTTCCTATTTTTGGACTTGGAAAGAAAATATGCAAAATAATGCCTGTTTTGGAGAAAAGTAGAGAAGAAGCTTGGGGAGTGGGCTGGGGAGAGATGAGGCTGTGGACCAGGACCGAGAAGCTGAGGACACTGAGCAACTACATGGTTGGGGGCTCCACTCTTCCCCTGGAAACTGGGGACATCAACACTGCTCACTCTTGCTCCCCAGGGAATGTGGGGGACTGAGTCTCTGCTCAGTGGCCAGGCAAAGCCTTAGAGACAAGTGCCAAACCTGTGATTCTCGCAGGGTGACAGCTGAGGTGAGACACAGACCAGACAGCAGGAGGGACTTAACCTCCAGGCCACAGCTGAGCTGCTGGCAGGCAAGAGAAAGCCCCCAGCCCACCACCATCCCAGTCTCTTTCCTGCCAGAAAGTGTGCACTGTTCTGCTCTAATCCTGACTGTTGGGAAACTCTCTCAGGAAAAGCTTCAAGGGAATTCACTCCAGCTTGGTGTAAATGACTGCAAAGAAGGGGCAGGAGCTTACCTGACAGGGAGGCATCTCTAAGGGTCACATTGCATATGTTATGCGGCAAATGTAAAAAGCATTTTGGAGGTTATAAAGCCTCAAAACTCCTACACTTCTGGCGGGAATATAAATTGCTATAGGCATTGGAAAGTTGTTGGTAATATTTAGTAAAATTCGATGTACACACACCCTGTGATGCAGTCATTCCACTCCTAGGTATAAGGCAAAGAGAAATAAGTGTGTATACACTCACCAATTACAGCAGAGTGTTGATAATTGCTCCAAATCAAACACCACCCAAATGCCCATCAGTAGTACACTGGATACATAATCACTGCTATATTCACATAATGAGAATGAATCAGCTTTAGATACCAGCAGCAATGTGGCTGAATCTCGCATACACAAGTGAGCCAAGAAAGCCAGATGGAAACAAGTATTAAGGGTCTCACTTCATTTCTATAAAGTACAGAACAGGTGAAGCCAGAAGTTAGAATAAAGGTCGCCCTTGGAAGGGAATCTTGACTGAAAGAAAGCACAGGGACCTGCCAAGAAGCTGCTTGGAACCTTGGTGCTAGTTACCAAGGTGTGCAGAGTTTGTATAGTTTCAGAGGGCTATTCTCTTATATGTACACTTTGTGACTATTGGGTATATTTCTATTTAAAAAGTCTGAATGCCACCAAACAGGCCTACACTTGTGCCATTTCAACAGCTGGGCTTCAACTGGGCCCTAGGTAGAAAGTTGCTCTCTACGTTGAGCTGAAACTCAGTCCCTGGTTCTACCCTCTGCAGGCCACAGACATGTGGATCCCCTTTGTACCACATCCCCTCATGCTGGGTTCTGGACTGAGCATACCCCATTCTCAGTTCCCCTCAATGGCACAATTAGACTTTGTTCTAGAACTGCCAGATGTAGAGATGCCTACCCTCTGTAGGAGAGGCCTCAAATGGCTGAAGCTTTTGTTTGTGTTTATTCTCCTTCATTTCCCAATTCAGATGCTGCTTCAACTTCCAGCCTTCTGCCAAAGGTGGGGATACTTTGACCAGCCAAGATGTGGACTTCAGTGCTGTCTCAATTCTTTTGAGCAAAGAGGAGACCCAGAGGGGCTGGCCCACAACCCGCAGCCAAGCTCCAAGACAGGGCCTGGAAACGAACTCATGGGGGAGGAGTTCTGACCACTTTCAGTACTTCCCCTGCAGCACGCACTGTCTTACCTCATTGAAACCATTAACGGGCCAATGCCTCTTCAGTTTCTCAAAGATTCAAGGAAGCAAAATTCCTGGACCAGAAGTGTTTTTTCACAGGAATGTTATAAACATGGCACATGAAAGGACTCACAGAGCTTAGTGAGACTGCCCTGAGGACTGTGACGGCAGCCACACTTGGTTAAGGCATTTGCTTCCCAGAAAAGGGAAAACTAATTCCCTGGGAAGTGTCCGAGAGGTCTTTGTCTCTTGTAATGGTTTCCATGCTCACCATCTTGGGTGTCCTCTCCTGATAATACCTCAGAGATAAAGTCATTCACATTAAGAAAAACTGAGTTCTCATGGCCCACTGTGTTAAGCTCAGCCACAAAGTCACTTAAAACATATTTATGCTGACAAATGTGGACCTCTCTTTTTTAAAAAACAAAAGACAAAACAGTCTATTTATATAGAAGTCTTCTTAGCAAGAAGAATGAAAATATAGTTCTGGCATGTCAATAAAAAGACACTTTTCTAGCCATTTAAGGCAAGGCCTCTGAGAAGGAATTCCACTTTGCTGACTCTTGGTTGTTACAGGTTGTCTTTTATATATATCATCACTGACTGTTGTCTAGATGGAACCAGCTGTTTAAGTTGCAGTTCCCAACACACACTGAAAATGCACAACATTTTCTTTAAATATTATTATGATCATAAGACAGTAACAGCAAAACATTAAACCAAGCTGGGGCACTGTGTGTACAGGTTGTATGCAGTGTGTGAAGCTGGCCCTGGGTCCGGGTAGCCTGTGAGAGCATTCCTTTAAGAGTGGGAAGAAGTCAAGAATCCTGATAGTGATTAAGGGGCTGGCCAATGTATAAGAAAAGAAAAAAAAGTAACAAGATTGGAAGTGAAGAGGTAATGTCATTATTTGCAGATATTATGGCACAGATGGAAAAATTCAACAGAACCAACAAAAGAATACTACTACTAGAGCTATCAAACCAAGAACATAAAGAAGTTGAAAGGGTGGAGATGGAGCATGGAGGGGAAAGGAGGATCTCCATGGAGCAGCTTCCACCTTGTTAATTGGAGTGGTAGTGGTAAAGCAGAATTCTACCTCTTTGCAGCCAACCAACAGAGGGCTTCCATGTAATCCTTGGATGCTTTGTATCCCCTGTGTAAGGCCGGTTGCCTTGCTGGGAGCTTGGACGCACCCCCCCTCCCCCGCCCCTTTTTCCCTTCTACAAGCCCAGAGCAAGCTTAGGCATGCTCTGAGCAAGCTCAGACATGCTCGGGCATGTTACCCTTTCCCTTGCTTGCACAGCCTGGTCTTTCTTTAAGAAGCCCAGTATGCAAACAAGGTGCTGCAACTATAGCTTTTTAATAACCAATAGCAGCTAAGCCCTAACAACCAATAGCAGCCGAGTTTTAACAATCAATAGCAGTTAAGCTTTAACAACCAATAGCAGGCAAGTAATTCCAACCAATAACAAGCCAAGTCCTAGGTCAAGGCTTGTAACTTACCCAATAGCAGTCTTGCTCTCCCACAACTAATCGAGCTGTTTCACTCCCTATAAAACCCCCTGTCTGAGAGGAGTCTGCGCGACTTCTCCGGCCCCTCCTGTCAGGACCTCAGAACCTCACCCGGGAGCCTGAATAAATTCCCTTGCATTGGATTATTTTGGTGCTGGCCTCAGTTTCTTCATTTTATCCTCGGAAACAGACCTTACAAGTGCTGCCGAAACCCGGGAGGAGTTGTAAGACCCCTCCCAGGGGAAACTGACTCCTCCACTCAAAGCCGGACCGGGGAGCAGCCGTTTCAATGCAAGGTAAGACTTCTGTTGCCCACTACCCCTCCCGCTGCTTGCCTCGTCTCGTGGATCCCTGCTCACAATCGCAGCTGTGTCAGGGACTCCTTCTCATTTCTTGCCTTGGGCCCGGGGCCCGGGCCTTGTCTCGAGGACCTGAGCGTAGAGGAGACGTCCCTACACTCTTGTCTTCACCCC